>CALSBZ010046932.1:10435203-10449484 GCA_943591055.1 Gobionotothen gibberifrons
CGTGGGGAAAAAGTAGCGGCTTATAGTCCGGAAAGTACGGTAAATGAGCACGTTTTTAGATGACATCTATTTTGGGAGACTCAATATTTGCTCTGCTTTAACTGTGATGCAAAGTGAAGATAAGACACTACTAGTACTAGATAATCAGGGAAAAAACAGTTTGTGTGTACATAGTTTAATGCCTGTATAAATATGCTTTTTGTCTGTGTGGTTCACAGGGGCGGGGTGCACACATGAGGGCAGGGTCTGCTAAAGGCGTTCAGCAGCAGCAGCAGCAGCAGCAGCAGCAGCTGCAGCAGCAGGAGCAGCACATGGGGCTGCACCTGACTCTCCCATACGCTCTGGAAGAACTGGTCTGGGATCAGGGCCACACGACTAACATCCAGCACTGCTACTGCTACTGCGGAGGGCCAGGAGAGTGAGTAACACATTACATACTTTAAAAAAAAAACTCGGTAAACAACTCAGACTTTCTAATCATTCTTAACTTATTGTTGCCAGCATGCCAACAGCAGAACAATCATGTTATTTAATTTGTATTCACAATCACAAACATTTGCTGAAAGACACTATTATTTATTGTAAAGAACTACATATCACAGAACAGGATCGGAAACCTTTTTAAATGTCTGTTTTCTTTGCTTTTTCTGTTTTAAATAAATGCCATGATTTATTTAAAGCCGTTCCACTTCTACAGTCTAAATGGACCAATTTGCTTAACAAGATCAAATAAACATGTGCTAATATTCAATTTAATTAGGGTTAGGGTACAGTCGTATCCCTTTCAAAAGCTTTGTAAAACCGCGTTGAATTCTTGGTGGAGAATTTTTGAAATAGAGCCTTCATACATTTATTTTTCTAATTATTTGTACATTTTTATTGTAGAATCTTCTAGGCTCAGAAAACATCAAACATTGAGGAAAATTAATGGGTTGAAAGGCTTTTTGAAAACTCAAGCAGTCTGTTTATTGGGGTTCCTATTTTAGAAAATAACTTGGATGCACATCCTGACACAGCTAACTCTCTTCTTTTGTCCATTCCTTGCAGCTGGTACCTGAAGATGCTGCAGTGTAACGGCTGTCAGCAGTGGTTCCATGAGGCCTGTCTCCATTGCTTACAGATTCCCATGCTCTATGGAGACAGGTGCAAACACCACTATATTTATGTTTCATACTTGTTTAATTACATTTATATTCACACCAAAAGCGGTGGGAAAGACTTGTGATTGGCTGGCAGGGATCTCAGTCAACAGTTTAACCACCAGTGGCGGCTCCAGGGTATGGCTGGGGTAGGCTACAGCCATACCAAGAAATGGCTTAGCCCCACCTTAGCCCCACCATGAAAAATGATGTTAAAGTAAGCCAAAAAAAGGCCGCCGACTCGCGCAGAGTAAATTGCACAGACAGCAGTTAGTAAGATTGATTTCAGTAGCCACTTGTCTGGAAATACCGAAGACTAGAAACTTTTTGAAAACTTTTGTCGCGTAGTGATCGTCTTCTCAATAAAACATCTTTGCTAATGTCTTCTGGCCAATCAGAATCAAGATAACGGCGTGGTGTTGTTGCAGGAAGTCCCGACGGAGAATACTTTTGCTGTAGTACATCTCTATATAGATCGATACAACATTACGTGTTGATAGAAATCAACACGTAATGAAATAAGACCCCACGGTTTGATGATTGATAGGTGTGTGGGCTGTCTTTCATTTTGACACACAGAACAATGGGGGCTATCCACCCTTATCCACGATGTAAAGTCATTCACACAGCCTCTTCCCTCTTCTCTCTGTGAGGAGCAGCAGGTTCAGCTTTCAGAACAAAGTAACAAAAAACTAAAATGGCATTAATTTTTTTAAATATGTCGTGTAGTGATAGATGTATTTATTGTTCTTCTCAAGAGAGTACCAGAATGTGTATTATATGTTAGTATTTCAACAAATCTCCTGGGGGAGAATCTCCCCGACGTGTTTATGATGCGCCAGCGGACGTCCTTTTGTGGTCTGCTGCTGTGGGGAAACCATGGAAACCACAGTTGTCTATACAGCGGACTACAACATGGATGTTTAATAAGAACGAGGGACTATTGTAAACTCATCTAGAGACTCTGCACCGTGCTCGGATGCTGTTATTTTATGCTTTATGAACGTGGACAACAGAGAAACATATTCTTCATGACCAAAGTTGGAATTGAAATAAAAAAGGAAAGTGAAACTTATGCTCGTCCCCCTCTCCCTCCGGTCCACATTAATACAAATGATCCCAATACGTATGATTATATGAAAAGATCTTAAAATAAATACAAATGTATTTATTATAAACGTTAGTCCTTAACATCTATCACTGTGTATATCACCATTCAAACATCTTTTAAAAGTTGAACAAAACCCACACAGCTCAGTGAAGACTGTGAAATGTTGACTTTATTTGATAATATTTCTCTTTTTGATTATAATACTGATGAACGTTCAAAACAAAGCACTTTGGCAACTTACCACATACGTTTTAAAAAGCTTAATAAGCTCTGTAATTTTCATGATATAATTTCTCCGTCATAATCGTTTGTTTCCGTGAACGGCCGACTGTTGTGTGACGGCAAATGCTGCGGCTGCAAGGCATTGTGGGGCAGCATTTTCTCCTCTCCTTTGGGATAGGAAGGTCCAGTGGTTCCTAAGCTAAAAGAGGTTATAAAGGAAGTTTGAAACCTCCTTTCCTTTCATTTAGACGAATTCGAACGGCACTTATCATGGCTGCTACTGAGGTACTTCCGGGTCATTTCACTCCATTAGGAAGGTTCCTAAGCAAAATAGACTATTCGACTGCAACCGGGGTTTCAGCATGTCAACTCTTTCACCTGTGGGGAAATTGCAGGATTGGCTCCAGGTCGCCCTTTTTATTTACTACAAGACAAATGTGCCTTTTTATTTCATACAGTTTAATTTGGATTGAGACAGGGAAATAATCTAAACCTCACACGTAGCGTTTCACTGTCAAAGGGAGCGTGTATATAATTACATAGCAAATACTGACTTGAGCCCCACCACTGTATGGGTTAGCCCTACCATAGATTACCCAACAAAAATACACTGTTAACCACCATTAGAGAATAGAGTGCAAAGAAGATAATAATGGCAGGTTCCAATTCATGCTACAATATAATGCATTACTGCAGAATGAAACCATATTAAAGTTATATGTAAGAAACAACCATTCTTTGTTTGGAGATGTTTTTTCTGTTTACACTAGCTTACCTTGTGTTTTTGCTTGTATGGCACAGGAAACCGTAAACCCCAGGCCTTTGAATTATTACATTCCAACAATTTCTGTAGCATAATAATCTGACATGTTTTTCTGTTTGTATAACTTTAGGTTTTATCTGTTAATTTGTTCCGTTTGCAACGGTGGCCCAGAGTACATCAGCCGACTGCCGCTCGGATGGTAAGTGAACCTCAAGATGTTGGTTCAGCTTTGACACAGGTACAAGGATGTAATGGCCTTTCTTCTCTTTTTCTTTAAATGCTCCTTTTTTTATTCTATCATTAAGTTCTAGGCTATCGTCTCTTGCTTGTTTTCCTTTACGCTTTAACCTTTCCACTGTGCCTTCATAATGACCTTTCTTTTCCTAGACACATTGCCTTTTTCTTTGTATACTATTATTTTGTAGCCAAACTAAAAGTAGTAAAGAAAACACAGCTTTTACTGAAATGTTTCAGGGAGGATGTGACACACCTGAGCCTGTACAACCTGAGCGTGATCCACAAGAAGAAGTACTTTGACTCTGAGATGCACCTGATGAGTTACATCAATGACAACTGGGAGCTGCTGCAGCTGGGGGAGGTACTTTTAGCCAACTCTGGACACACACAAACACACACAGTAGCCTCATCCCAATACCCCTCCTCGACTCCTCCTTTCCCTCACTCGCTTCCCTTCCTTGCATCTTAGCTCCGCCTCCGTAAGATGCGAGCGAGAGACACGAGGAGGTGACGCGAGGACAGAGGAGTCCTCAGGTATTAATTGGGACGTCCTCGTTCTCTCAAACGTCACTTTTAAACGACGTCTGTTAATGATGACATGTGCACAGCTGTATCCCCTCTCATCGGGCTTAACTGAATAACCCCTTAGAACCGGCCCATTTGTTGTTAAATATTTATTTAAATGAATTAATCTTTCTCTTGTTAGTCAAGGTCCTGCTTTTGTGTTCCGTTTTGGTGTAAAATGTAGCCTACATTTAAATAACATTATAGTAATGTGAAAGCCTTTTAGAAATGAATTGCACATAATAATTCCCACGGAGCTGTGAGCACTTATACATGTATGTGACGCTTTTCCACTCATCTTCCAGTTGTCGGTTTTCCTCTGTTGAAATGGACCAGCTGTGAAGGTGGGGGCGGGGCTTTTATACGCGAGTAGTGAAAACACTTCCGCGTAGTCTGCTCGCGTGTATCCTCCCTTTCGTCTCCTCCCTCACCCCTCCTCGACTCCTCCGTGTGCATTTCAGCTATTGGGACGTCCTTCAAAATGGCGTGTCTTGATCGATTTCCGGGTCAAGTCCCGGAGGAGGGGAAGAGAGGAGGGGTATTGGGATGAGGCTAAAGACATCATGTATTTGTATAGCTCAGACTAAGAGGTATATGTAAAAAGAGATAATTGGTTCAATTCCCAGATGTGCCTTGACAATTATTTCTATATAAATGATGCCAAGACAGATGAAATTGCAGGTTATTTTGTGAGTATGGTATTAAACAAACATTAAACAACAAATGGTAGACAATCACTCCACTTGAAGCTCAAATCCAAAGATTAACTGTAACCATTTTGGAGAGTTGTAGCTCAGGGGTAAATGGGCACCTACCAATCGGCTGGTCTGTGCTTTGATCCCCAGCCCCAGCAGTCAACATTTTGAAGTCTCTCTGGGCAGGATAGTAACCCCAAATTGCTCTTGTAGACATGTTAACAGTAATGGAGTGTATGTAAATCGCTTTAGACAAAAGCATTGGCCAAATAATATGAAAATGAATGTAATGTGTTTTGGATTTTGCACAGGATGTTTGAAATGGGCGATCTGTTGTGCGTTAGCAGTTTCTATTCTAGTAGCTGCTTAGCTTCATACACCAATACATCCCAGGTTGAGAGACCTGCGGCCTGCACTACAAAGCCAGTTCAACAGACCCTGGGTGTCTTACAGTTATCTGGCTTGACTAACCCTACTAAACGCGATCTCGCTAAGCGTGCCTAAAACGCTGGTTATCAACTCGGTAAGTCAACCCAGGGTTTCTTCGTCCGGCTGAGAGCGCGTTCACATGAAAGGGGCGGGGTTAGCAACATTTGACAAATCACAAACATGGAGAGTGGACAGCGGAGCGTTATACTTCATTAATGAAGCGTAACTTGCTTTCACACACATGTAAATAATATGTACACATGACCAAATATGTATGTTCATTTTAATTCATTTCTTATTTATAGTTATTTATAATTTTTATCTTTGATTTTATCCTTAATTTTTATTAATCTGTGAATCTGTGCTGTCCTGTTTTTCAATTTTACCCTGTTGCTGTTAACCTACTGAATTTCCCCACGGGGATTAATATAGGTCCATCTAACTATAATATTATACAAATATGAAGAAGTTCAACTTTATACATCCATGACTTTTACACTCCAATCCAGGATGCAGCTGCAAAGAGCAGGAAGAGCTGCTGGTTAAAGATCTGCCACTGTGTGCATGTGTAATCTAACTAACAATCGGGGCGAGCCTACCTGAATGCGCGCGCAGGCCCACAGTATATAAGGCGGCTACGCCTCCTGACTGTCATCCTTTTTCTCTTCAGCGAGCAGGACAACACCTGAAAGAGGAAAGTTTAAAAAAAAAAAAAAATCTAGAGAGACCCGGGCCTGTCCTTCATGCCCTGGCTTAATAGCGGGCGCCGATCCCCACCACCTCTGCTTCGAGTGTTTGGGGGACCAGGATATGGCCGAGGCGGTGCCATTCACGTTCGCCATTCCAGTTCGCCATTCCAGCGGGGCGGATGGCTCCGTTTGCCAGGGAGGAGGATGACGAGGACTTCTCGTTGTCGGGCACTTCCGGGTCTGGCCTCCAGGTCTGTCCGCCAGGACTTCCCCCTGGTGATGACCGTGGCGGCAGAGCGTGGCAGCCCATCTGCTCCCACAGGCAGCAGGCTGGGCAGAGAACCTCTGCCCCGCTCTCCTGGGAGCCCCGTGTCTACGGAAGGGCTCTTTGGATCGATTTCCTCGGTCACGTGGATGAGGAGGAGTCGCAGCTTGGCCGTATGCTGCTTCTTGCTCATCCTCAGAGGACAGAGCACTGTCCCACACTCGCCGCACCGCTGTAACTCCAGTAAAGGAAGCAGCAGGTGGGCGCGCGCACGTGAGTGCAATAAACCACAGAAAGTGCTGTCAAAGCACTGTGCGGGTTCAGAGACGCTATAAGCCGGCGTGTTGTCAGAAAACACACCTCGTCTGGTGTAATAGCTCCGATTAATGCATTTCACTGTTAATGTGAAACACAGCGTTAATGCGAAGGAGCGTTCAAGGACCTCCGCTGAAAATCTGCCCTTTTTTAATGTCTGTTCCTTTCATGGAAGGTTTGGCGGAGGAGAGGGCCACCAGAGAGTACCACAGCTTCTTAGCTGCGGCTCCACAGCTCCTTGCATGTCCCCTAAAACACAGTTTTGTGGGGAATGGAAGCTCAGCTGTGTACTGACAATGGATGGACAGGATACTGCGACTGGGTTACTCACTCCAGTTCTGCAGTGCCCCTCCTCCATTCAGGGGTGTAAGAGAGGCAAATCTATCGTCCTAGGAGGAGATAGGTTTCCTTTCAACAGAAATTCAGGCCCTGTTGCAAGAACGGTGGGTTACGTATTGTAACCCTAGTTCTAGAGTGATGTGTGTGTAAAAACGATTGCATTTATCCCAGAGTAAGAGTCATCTCTCTCCACATTTCCCCATAAATGTCTCGTTGAAATCGGCAAGATCCGTTTCATACGATGTTAATTGGGCACCCATTTAGGGATGGATATCGTTAAGGTTTTAACGGTACTACTACTTTTATCGATGCCGCTTATCGGTCTGGTCTTTTAACGGTACTCTAACTAAACAAATTGCTTTTTATTTAAATGAAATGCATAATATTTCACATCAAAAGAAACAACAATGTTTTAACAAATGGTATTAAATAATGTGATGACAGAACTGTAAACAGAATAGCTGAACCTTTAACAAAATAAATAACTCAGTTACCTCTAATCATTAACCCATGTTTCTATAATTGAGTTGACTCCGTGTGTTGCTGCTAGCATACATAACACCTGACGTGGAAACGTCACTCGTGGATGGGGCTACAGAGCTGCTAGAAAGACAGTCGAACCCGGTGCATTCCTCCATGTGGTGCACTTTTGCTAAATGTTTAGACAAATTGCTCGTGTTACCGCCCTGACACGCTAAACTCTTATTGCACTATTGGCAACGAGCATTGTCCACATCGAGACGGGTAAAGTTGAACCACACCTCGGAGCGCGTTCTCTCCGCCATCTCCTCTGTGTGTGTGTGTGTGTGTTGCATGTAGCAGCTGCGTGTGTGTAAACTGCCCCGCCCCTCACAAGCAGGCGGGGGAGAGAGAGGATTGGAAAGATCGAAAATACAAAAAATAATCATAGATGCATTTTGCAGTCTTTTTGCGTATTAGAAACGGAGTTGGCGACACAAACTCCAATATAATGTTTGTGTAGCAATAATACACATGGTCTATGGTCAAGGTATTCAAGTAAGCTTGCTTACCGCAAATGCAGTGAGCATTTTTATGCCTAGATGATATGCAATGATTCTTTTAATTGACATGATTTTTTTATTATATTTTTGCCAGACTTATTTCCTACATTTGGCCGTTTGAACTGTTTTCTTGAGCCTGTAATATGACTTGATAACTTTTAACTCTGGCACTGAGCTCTGATTGGTCAGCAGGCGGTGCTTTCACAGAGTTGATCTCTTATCTGGAACATACCTATCCAGATAAGAGACCATACTTATCTGGAACACATAACCTGCTCCGGAGCAGGTTATGTGTTCAGCATAATTTACCATGCCGAGTTACCCAGGTTAGAAGTGAACCAGCGTCGCAGTACCGAAACCCAGAGTAAACCCTGAAGTTACCTCGCTAACCGCACATCCTGCTTCGTTGTACAGGCCTCAGCTTGTCCTAGACACCAGGGTTAATTATTTTTAGATTATCCCTGGCTGCCAATTAGCTTTTGAAACCATATGGTGTTGATTTTCTGAAATATTTACCTTTTTTTTCTTTTTTAACCCTGCCTTTCCTGTTTGGCGACCTCCCCTCCCCCGTGTCTGCAGCTCGCCAACACTCCCAGGTCGGCGCGTTATGAAAGGGTTCTGGAGGCGCTAAACAACAACAACAGCCTGTAAGTTTGTACATAAAGTGCACAACTCTATCTTTTCCTTAACTACCATTTGTCTGGTTATTTTTTAGTCTTCTATACTTTTTGGTATCTACCTTTCATCACCCTCTCCCTGACTCTTCTAGGTTCATGTCGGGGAAAGAGGTAAAGAAAAAGAAGCACTTGTTCGGGCTGAGGATCCGTTTCCCTCCCGCTCCCCCCAACTCTGATGAGCCAACCAGCAGAGGGATGGAGAGGGCTTCACACGAGAGCTCCACAAAGGCCCTACCTGGCATGAGGTATAATGGGGAAACCTACATTTCACATTAAATGTTGTAACAGTCAAGCTCTTTAATTTGACTGATGTGATGAAGTGAGAAAGAGATCCAACATTCTAAAAAGCAGCATTTTGATGCACCTTGTAATCCGTTTGTTTAATAATGCATGAAACAAATATTTAGTGTAATTTATAATATTTGTGAAACTGCTGTTGCTCTAGACCTTGCGCTAGTTTTACCAATGGGACAGAGAAGAAGAAGAGGAAGAGAAAGCAAGGACCACAACGCAGTGAGCTCTTCTCCCAAGTGAGTGCACGCATATATTTGTTTGTATACATTAGTGGGTGATAGCATGATGCGTACATAGTTGTTGTGAAACCACTTAAATATAAGAAAACCCACTAAACACAATTACAATATATTTTTCTTTTCTTAAACAGGAAGTGAGAAAGCCTCTACCACTAGAACCCCACCCAATGGGTCACTTGACCTCTATCAAGTAAGTGAGCAATCATGTTGCCGAAGTGCTGTTCCTAAACATCCAGCTTCACTGTGTAGTTGTGAAGCTAATGTACCCTCTTAAAGGTGCCCGTTTTGTACTAAAACTCAACGACTTTTTTCTTTAAATAATCACATTTTTTGTCCATTCATTATCTCTCCTTCGACTGGTTAACAGCCTATTTGATTAAACCCTATTAATCAAAAGTGTCATTAAGCAGCATTTTTCTTTTCTGTCTAAATCTTTTTTATCCACCCATGTCTGTTCTCATTTCACCGTCTCCAAAACACCAGGAGTGAGAGGTCTCTGCTGTCTTCAAGTACCTCAGATATGGAGTCCATAGAAGCCCTGAGCACCACAGAAACTACCTCAACTAGCATTTCAAGACAGTCCAGGTACGTCTACTAAGTATTTGCTACATTTAACCATTCCTCACTCTATTGGCCTGTGGAGGGGGAGATTTGGTACGCCTTTGAACCAAAGTCGTTGATCAACTGACAGAAAAATCTCAACAACTATTGGATTGGTTGCCAGGATTTTGTATAAACTATTTGATTTCCCAGAAGAGGAATCCCAATGACTTTAAGGATCTCCTGACTATCCCTCTAGCAACCATGAGGTTTACATTGTGTTTTGATTAAAATGCGTAAAACTATTTTATGGATTTACATAAGATTTGGTACAGACATTTATGATAAGCTGTTCTTTGTGTTTATGTACGCAAGCATGCTTCACACTCAAATGCTTGAAGAGGCCCTATTATCCTTTTGGGGTTTTCCCTTACCTGTAGTGTGTTGCAAAGGTTTTTGTGCATGTAAATGGTCTACTAGGCTAAAATCCCCAAATATTTTTCATCCCCGATCCCTCAGAGGTGCTGAACGTAGGCAGTACATGAAAAATAAAGAGCTTTTTGACATTAAAGCATGTAAATATGTCACAGAAGAGGCACAAACTACGAATATGATCCTGAAAATGAGCATAATAGGCCCCTTTTTAAGTAAGATTTAGAACAGTGTTTCTCAACTGGTGGGTGACCCAAAAGTGTCTCGCGGATCCGTTTCGAGTGCGTCGCAGATCTTTTTTTTTTTGGGGGAAAATGTCAAACTTTTATTGAAGGTCCGATTTTCTAACGCTGTGCATGCAGTAGGGCTGAACGATTAATCGATTTTAAATTGCAATTTGAAATGATGCGATTATCAAATCGCGAAGCCTGGGTTTTCAGCATGTGTGCCTTTTTTATGTTATACAGTTCAGCTTTGATTCCATCATCTCATTAAGCCTTATTTAAAAGCATTCTTTTGTTCTGTGAAGGGATATAAGGGATATTTGCACTGCTGAAAAGCGTATATATTACTGCACAATTTTTTGTTGAATAGATTTGAGTGGTTCAACCCTTCGGGTCGCGATCTATTGACTAAGGAAAAAGTGGGTCCTGAGGCCTGACAAGTTGAGAACCACTGATTTAGAATATGCTTAACATTACTTGCTCAACATCAGCAGGTTAGCCTTTATCTCTCCATCTATTCTTGTTTTTCTGTAATGCCCCTCTGTATACTTTGTTTTTGTAGTTGCACTCAGATAAAACATGTTACTTCAACTTTTCAGCCTCTGTAGCTCCAGCAAGCCGCGGTCCACAGCCTGTGCCATGCCCGTTTCCGCCCCACCCTTAAAGAGGAAACGCGGGCGGCCCCGACGGGCCCTGCTGCCCCCCAACCCAGAGATCCCCCCTCCTAGCCACGCAGAGCTAGACCCCTCCACCACGGAGATGCCAAGCCCGCTGCCGGGGCTTCACTCCACTGACATAGTGCACGGCATGGACCCCAACAGCCAGCTGACCCACCTGAAGAGCTCCATCAGCTGCTACTTCGGAGCCGCGGGGCGGCTGGCCTGCGGGGAGAAATACAAAGTCCTGGCACGCCGGGTCACCCTGGATGGAAAGGTGCAGTACCTGGTGGAGTGGGAAGGAGTCACCGCCTCCTAGACTTCAGCATCTCTCCTCTGACCAGCGCCTGCAGGAGGGGTCAGCTGTGCTAAGGACATGTGCACACAGCCTGTATTCAGAGCATTAACTGATAAATGCCTTCGTTTAGTTTAGACGGGAGCAAGTTGAGCTAACTGCCTACTGGTTCAGTGCACATTTCAACATGTGTTTAAAGGTTACAATTCTAGGATCGAGTCAGGGTACTGTCATTACATCACATTTGAAAGTTTACAGCGTCCCCCATTTATTCAGTCCAAAATAATTGACCAGTGCACTGCACCTTGCAGACTTTCAGTGAATCGTTATTGTACTTCATTTCAAATCCAGTTATATGCTCTCCATTTCCATACCAGTTCAGTATCAATTATGTTTTTTTTGCCAGAATGTAGTTAATCACTTGTTTAAAGGGGACACTTTTCACACATTTTACTACTGCAAACAAGAAATGAACAATTATATTTGATTAACATTTATTTTTTTACCATTTGGGTAAATAAAAACGTGTTCCCTTACAACAGCATCCCCTTCTGTAGTCGCGGCAATGAGTACGAGTTGTGACTTGTTTCTTTGGGCTTTCAGTTGTGTTTTGGAAAGAGTTCAGGAGGAGCTCAATACACAAGACATGTGCTGCTGCAACGTTTTATTTTATATAGAATTATACTACATTTTTTATTACCTTTTTCCTCTTGTGTTTTCGCATATGCTTTTATTTCCATTCAGCATTTTCCTCATTTCAAAGTACAGATTGCATATAGAATTATAGTCTGTTATCTCATTTTGAGCTGCAATGCCTCATCATTTTATCCACGGTAAAGCTCTTGAAATCCCTTTTTTGATGTTTGTTGAATCTCCCAGTTAAGATTTAAATATAAGATTCTGTGCATAAATGGTGGCCAAAGCCCAGAGGGCTTTGAGTAAATACTTTGTTATAAGATGTATTCACTCCACTGCCTTAGTTTAACTGCGTAACCTTAAAACATGTTATTGATTCAAATGAATGTTGACTGAAATATTTAAGGACCTATTTAGTTTTTCTCCTCCTTTTTAATAAATTAACAAATGGCTGCATATCAAGAATGTTCACCCAGCTCCAAAACCTAGAGTTCAGAAGTAGTTTGTTTTGTGCTGCCTATGCAAGTTAGTCCTGGATAAACAGAAGCATACAAAGAGGTGCATTATTGTTACGATTACATTTAAATTCACCTACTAATTTATACACTCAGGATGTGCCCAAAAGCTATACTGTATTGCAAAAGCCTGCATTTGCAGCGCAATGGGGAAATATTCACTCGGTATTGTTGATCAGTGTTTTTACATCAGCTCCTCCATTTGTAACAATACGTTGGACTGTATGTATGTAATCTTTTTCTTTCTTAGCTTTTTTCTGCTTGTTTAATCAGAGTCACAAAACAATCACTGGAAAACTAACATGCTGTATGTCATTTCATGAGGTTCATATTCAGTTAAGCTGTCTCTATGTTTGAGATATTTTTTGTTATCATGGACAGAGCTTTTTGACATTTATACCTCTTCTTTGTACGGATGTAGTCGGTGCATGTGGAGCTTCTCCTCTGTTCAGCCAGTGTCTCAACCACAGACTGTTTAAAGAAACGTATACAGTCTCTGCTCTCATGTTGCTACCACTGGCTTCCAGCAGGCTTCTTTAGCCAAAGAACATTCATGTTACGTCTGCTTTGTCTCTTGAGATTCTTCTTATTACATTTTTATACATGATTATATAGGTTGACATGTTACTTCTGAACCTGTTTAGTTAAAGGTTGAATAAAAGCCCATATTTTGAACTACTGTGTTGCGTACAAGATGTTTATTTACGAACTGTAGTTGATGTGTCAAAGCTTTTTAATTTATGCTGAAGAAACTAGAGAATGTAGAATTTAAACTGGATAAGGGATTTGTTAATACTGTTATGTAAGTACTATATTTAAAACAAGCATGAAAGAAATACATTTCAAAAGTGAAATTAGAATAATTGTATTTCTTTCACTTGTTTCATATTACAAATTCAGTCTTCTCTTTCAACCTTAAAGTTATGTGTTCATCCAGATGATTCTATGCTGACGGTGGCTGAGAAGTGCAAATGACAATTACAAAGTGTGAAACACTTTAACAAAGCTTGAGAGACATTTACATTTTGTAAAACAAATTTACATTAGCAAAACACTTTTACCAAAGAAGAAACAATTTAACATCACATAACAGCATTATACATAATACACGATTCGGCTGCATTACATATTACAGATCTGCCGTAGATATTTATTTATAGAGCCCTGATCAGAAGACCTTTTGACAAAATGTAAGAAATGCAGCCAAAAACTGAATACGTGACGTGGATCATAAATATATGAGAAATTAAACAACATCTTCCATTTATTTTCACACAATACGTCTCCTTGCAGTATCAACACTAATTCGGCTGACTTTTATATTTGATCCAATTGGTAGATAGGTTATATTTACACCATAACGGTACACAGCTGATAGAAAGGGATTTTTTGTAGTTTTTAAAGATATTATTTACTGAACTACCAGAGCCATATAATCTATCTATATGGCTCTGTGAACTACCTTTCCAACTCCTCGTGCAGTTGACTGTTACAGGTTCATGGTACAATGCATAAGCTTCAAATCGAGAGACTGAAACTGTATTTTCCTTTACCGTCCTGTTTTAATTTCACAATAAAGTTAATAGTCATATTATGTTTGATATTATTATGTTTGAACTACACCACTGGTTTTTTAACCCGCACCGCCTAGTGGTTAAAGCACCTTATTGAATGTTGTTGTTGAATACGTTTTATTTGATGAAAACATTTAAATATTAAGAGTAGCCTACATAGAAAATAGGCGGAAAGTAGAAGGTCAATGATAGAAATATAGAATAGAATATATCAAGTAGATACTGTAATCTCTACAATAAAACAGTTTAGTGCAGGACGTCCAAAGATATTTACAGGAGGATGTGCAAAACTACGACGGAGTATTAGGGCCACACTTAGAAAAAAAAACCGGAGAGATTTCGAGAATAAAGTCGCAATAATACGAGAATAAAGTCATAATTACGAGAATAAAGTCGTAACATTACGAGA
>CALSBZ010046932.1:10461647-10485218 GCA_943591055.1 Gobionotothen gibberifrons
CACTCACTCACTCACTCACTCACTCACTCACTCACTCACTCACTCACACACACACACACACACACAGAGACACACAGACACACACTCTCTCTCTCTTTCTCTCTCTCTCTCTAAGCCTTCCTTTCTCGTTTCACGCCTCTCGTACATTTGGATTGAATTTGACACAAATGGCCTCCGGGCCAAAGGTCAAGCTCACTGAGCTCACAAAGCACAATCGGGCATTCCTCATGCATGCTAAGTTATGACAACTTAGCATGCATTCCTAATAGCATTATTAGAGAGGATGAAGTAATACATATATATTGGCTCCACATGGGTGTAAACTGCAACTTGTTTTATTAATGGTTTTGTTGATTGTATGCATGTTTTATAAAAATATACATACAAGGTCTTTGAAAACATTCTGTCGATCTTAATGTGTTTTTGATATGACACAGGTTATCATTTAAATCATTTTTTGCCGAAAAAACGTTGTTATTCAGTGTCTTTCTTTTTGTCATTCCAGGAGAAAAAGGCCACTGTTCAGCATTACCAGTCAATGATGAGTAAAAAGCAGAAGGAGTACCAGCAGGCTTTGGAGAACTGTCAAAACTCTCAATCGCACCAACTGACTGAGCATCAGCACAGAATAGAAATGGTGATCTACTTCTCCGCTCTGCAGCCCCCCCACACCCCACCTGATTCATCATCACTATAAACTCTGTACTTCCTGTCCTCTGCAGCTTCAGCTGTGCGTGGAGGAGGCTGAGACTCGGGTGTTGGAGATGGAGCAGAGTCTAAGCTCAGTCCAGACGGAGAGGGACGAGGCTCAGGAGGTTGCTCTCCTGCTGCAGAGCTCCGTGGAACAACTCACACAGGTCAGGACAGTCTTCCTCTATGGAGAAGCATATCTGTGCATGTCCACCTTCTCTGGGGCGAGCACAGGAACCAGATGAAGCTACAACTACTTTGACCCTTTGGACACCTTTGGGTGTCTTAATGCATATGGCATAGATTCTGGTCTGGTTTTCATTTCAATTTGTTTAGGATTCTTTACCTCAGCTAAAGTTCAATAAAGTGTGTATTCAAAATACACTTACAAAAGACCCTTAAGGTCCAAAATGTCCCCAAAATGTTTTATCCCACGGCCCTTACATCATCCAATCATACATTGTAACATATCAAGCTTTCCATCTAAAGGGCTTCCAAACAATAGTTTTGAATAGTGTGAGCCATCTTTTGTCCTTTGGGACAAAAACAGGATCTTTTTGGGGTTTTCTGAAGCACTCTATTGTCTTATGGACCAATGGGCTTTTAAGAGTTAAAATAGTGGTATTGAATAAAAATGTGAAAGTTAAAATAAGGACTGAAGTTGGTTGAAAGATTGTACTTTTTTCATCCAGGTGTTTTCTATTTGTTTTGATTGAATTGCAGCAGAGGCAGGATGAAGTGCAACACAACGAGGAGTCGCTGAAGAGTTTGGAGGAGCAGGCGACTCAGTCTGCCACCAAGGTTTGCACAAAGACAAACAGTGAGGTGAACAGCTCCAGTGTTTAGAATGTAGGAGATCTAGTGGCAGAAGTGGAAAACACTGCTATGTTTTTATTTGTGTACACTCACCAAGAATCCTGGTCTTTAGCTTAGAAGGAGGGCCCTTTATATCTGCATGTGGAGCAGGTCCTCTTCAGTCTGCCATGCTTCTACAGCAGCTCAGATGGACAAACCAATCACACGCCAGAGAGCTCTTTTCACGGGTTTACGGTACCTAAAGGCCAATTCTCTACACGTTTAGAAAGGGAAGGGTGAGCGGAGGACCCAGGTGGTTACAGTCTGCGACCTTGCTGCACAATGCCACTTCACCTGACACACTGGACCTTTAGATGTACAAAAACATCTGGTATATTTCATGAATTCCAGCATAAACACTTGTAAGCACCTTCCATGTGTTTGTACATCAGGTGAGTGAACTGCAGACGTCTCTGTCAGAGTGCAGAGAGGAGCTGGTCTTCTACCTGCAGCAGATGGAGGAGGTGACCAAGAACTATGAGAGTGAGCTGCAGAAGAACAGAGACAAGGTACAGCGTGAACACACTGATATCTCCATCTCCTCTCCTTTTCTGTATGCAACCCTGATCCTCTCCCCTGTTCCTCCCCCCTGATCCTCCCCCCTGATCCTCCCCCCTGCTCCTCCCTCCTCAGGTGTCCTGCCTGCAGGAGAAGCTCCACAGCACCACCCTGGTGTGTCAGAGCTCTGGTGAGCAGAACCTGCAGCTGCAGCTCTCTCTGCAGCAGCAGCAGAGCATGCTGACCGAGAGCTCTGCTCACATCTCTGAGCTGGAGGAGAGTCAGAGCCAGCTGCAGGAACAGGTCAGCTGGACAAAGTCAAATGCATAGTATCTCTTTTGTGCTAGGAAGTAGTGTAGGATTATGGGAGTTGTTGCCTTCACCACCATTTAGGTTATTGCAGTCGGCTCCGAATGATCCAAAGAAGGCTCCTCGTCAAAAGCACCATAGTGTCATTCTTTTACATTTTTGCATTTCTATTTCTTCTTGTATTTTTATGTCTCAATTATATTCTATATTGCATTGTTCGAGGCGCCTAGTATGCTGGCCAAAACTTGAACAAGCTGTCACTGGAACCCTACCTAATATGGACGTTTTATTAGGCTTGTTTGAGACGCGTTGCGGCTCGCCTCGAAAGTAGACGAGAATAGCCGTGGGAGGTCTCAAAAAGCTCGCCTGAAGTCGGACGGCTCGGAGTCGGCTTCGTCTTCTTCTTGTTCTTCGTTAATCGAATCGTTAATGTCAGATATGTACTAAGTAAATACATTTGTTCCTGCTCAAGATTAGATTCAACTTTATTGTTATTACACATATTACAGGTACTGAGACAACGAAATGCAGTTTAGCTTCTAACCAGGAGTGCAACAAGCAGTAAAGTGAAAAGTAATGTACACAATCTACAGAATAAAATTTAGAATGAATTGAATGATGAATAAACAGTGAGGGGTATGAATACACTACACAGCAGCCTGTGAGCAGTATGAACAGTGTGTATGAATATGCTAAGATATATAAAGTATGAAAACGGTAAGCAGTGCAAGTATAGTATAAAACATATAGATATTAATTTCATGATAAACATTGTGGAACAATGATGAAAAATGTGAATTTAAGTGGCGACGTAAAACTGACACAAAACAACAAACTTTTGCCGAGCCAATTGGAGCGTTTCATCAGCAGCACGTGGTAAAAACCACCAATGAGCGCTCAGCTCGAGATACCAGCGAGACGTTTCCCATCAAGCATTTCGCTTCCGCAACCCGTGGAGAGAAACTGCGCCGCTTCGCTCTCAAGGCTGCGGGCGTCTTTGTCCCGCGAGATTTCAACGTCTCATGTAGGCGAGCCTCCAGAGCAAGTCGGACAAAATGACTAACCATCATGCAACGCACTAGCAAGACGTTGATCGCAACTGCGCAGGTCTCGCTTGTCTCAAACAAGCCTATTGTCTTATTTAAAAAATGTGATCACATGACTCCTTCTGCTGTTATTGCAGAACGCAGATAACCTAGTCGTTTCAAATATACTGACAAACAAATACAATTATGAAAAAGCCGAACTCTGCCAACAGTGACAGTTTCCAACTTTATAATCCCAGAAAGTCATCAAGCGCTCTGCTCCCAGCTGTGCCACACTTTTTAGTGTCCCCTGGTTTCTGTTTTGTTTTTTAGCTTCTTCCAGCGTTTTGTTTCTGCAGCGTTTTGTTTCTGCAGCGTTTTCAGTAAAAAATGAACGATGCACTTTCCCCTTTAGTTAGTGTTTCTCCAGAGGCTTGTTTCTCTGAACATGTAAGATCAATGCACGTGATTAATGAACTGTTATTAAGTGTTTTTATCTTTGGTTTTTCATGATTTGTTCAAGGCTTCCAGTTGGCCATCTTTAGAGGGTGACAGAAATACTGCCAAAGGTGACAGATGTTCACAGAAAGCAGCAGATGCAAATGTCTATTCTATTTTGTAGCATTAAGTTCACTGATAAAAACTGTAACTGAATCACTGTCATTGCTTGAAAGAATATATCTGTGTTAGCATGAGATTTATTTTCCGGCTCAGCACATTTTAGGAGCTGGTTGTACTTTCTGTCCTTCACAGCAAACAGAGGATAACAGTCTCCATTGAGTGAGCTCAGGGAGAGTAATGTGGAGCCTCTCTGTATAGAAGAGGGACCCTGCTAACACACTAGACAACAGATTGCCTAAAGCAGTGGTTCCCAACCTGGGGGGCGCCAGAAATCGCAGGGGGGGCGCCAGGCCTCAGATGATTTGAGGCCTAATATCATATTTAGACTTTCTTTTTATTTATTTATTTTTTATTTACATATAATTGTTACACAATACATGATTGTCGCTAAAAGCCTTGTCTCTACATTACAATAAAGTATAACAAATAATTGATTAATTAATTTTAATAAAAATTCAAGTTAGTATTAAAGGCATAAAAAGACAGAAATGTATAATTCTTTCTTTAATAGAAATGATTCTTCTGCCCGTAAACTGTCCAAACCAGGCTTTTCTGGATAAGCGCATTTTTAAAACATAGTCATTGTCCATGCCGGTTTCTGTTCGATTATTTGTCACAGTTGCTCCGATCAGATCGGTCTCCTCCATTTTGTAGATTATTTACGATTTTTGAATCCACATAAACACATCGGCAAAATCCGGTTTACTTTGAGCGTGTGTTTTAAACAGTTTAATCCCTTTGTGAATTGTTTCCACTTGCGCCGTCCTCATTAATCCTGAGTCCAACAACCATCAAAGTCACTCCAATAGTGCTCCTTAATTACGCTTTCATCCTCCTTTAACAAAATACTTCACATTCATCCAGTTTGTGACAGTAACAGTAGCATTTTCGAGACTTTGACACTTTAATTACCGCTGTTTCCCCGCGCAACTTCCAACAGGAGTCATTTGGGGGGGCTCTCTGGGAAAAAGGTTGGGAACCCCTGTCCTAAAGGATGAGACCGTGTTTGTCTCTGTTCTGATTGCTAGTCAGGCCTAAACAGAAGGCTATGAGGGCAAGACATGAAGTCAAAAAAAATAAGAAGCAGGATTTTTTTTCCGTTTTGCGATTAAAGTTGAAATGGTGAGAATAAATAGAAAATATTGAGAAAAAGTTGAAATACCATTCCGAGTAGAGTTGAAATAACAATACTAAAATTGTAAGTCAAAGTGTTTTAATAAAGATAAAATGTGGAAAATAAGCTAAAAAAATTACAAATACATTTGATACACCCTTTTTGAGAACAAAGACGTCAAGAATAAAATACATGGTCACAATAAATCAAACTATTAGGTTAAGCGCATATACTGACAATTCAAAACAAATGCAACATAATCCAAAATTCATTTGACCCTAATGCTCTTCCGTAGGTCTTTGTAAGCAAGACAATATTACTTTAAAATAATAAATGTTTTGGGCCAGGGTTTCTTTATTGTCTTTCTTCATTTCAGTCCTTAGATCTCTCCAGTTTGGTACAATAGAACAGTGAATAATGGCTGAAATAAATGTGGTGTTTGTGCGCAGGTGTCCAGTGTGGAGCAGCAGCTGGAGCGGGCCCGGGCGTCTCTGCAGGGCGAGGTGAGGAGCAGGGAGCAAGACGTGCAGAGCAGAGAGGGGGAGCTGCAGGAGGTCACCCAGCAGAACACACAGCTGGCAGAGAGTGTGGGGTGAGAAGAACACACACACACACACGCACAGTGGTTAGATCTTGCGGCCCATGTACTGACGTAGGTTAGAATTGACGCATTTCATGGCCTCTATACTAAGCCCCCTTTCAACACTGTCATTGTCTAATATAGTCTAAACAGGCATATACTGTATATGCATTCTGTCAGTAGAAATGGCTCTTGGGTCTCTGGATAAGCGCATTTTTAAAACATAGTCATTGTCCATGCCGGTTTCAGTTGGATTATTTGTCACAGTTGCTCCGATCAGATCGGTCTCCTCCATTTTGTAGATTATTTACGATTTTTGAATCCACATAAACACATCGTCAAAATCCCGCTTACTTTGAGCATGTGTTTTAAACAGTTTAATCCCTTTGTGAATTGTTTCCACTCTTGGGTCTCAAACATGCAGGACCCAGTATAAAGACATAATGCTGGGTGTTATTTGTGTGCAGGTTTTTGTTAAACAAGTAACGGACTGCTGCTACTGATGTTACAATTACTGTTGGCATGTGTTGGTATTAGCACAGGGTACATGAGTGCGGAAACAAACTGTCAAAAGTCTGATCAGCTGTCATCAGAAACAGTCATTCAGCGGTAAGCCTGTATCCCGTCCTTCAAAGGGGTCCTATTCTGCTTTTTTTTCCTTTTTTTTTAAACAATATTTTTATTGAAGTTTTCAAATACGGACGTTACACATACATACAATAACAAACATTACACATACATAAAATAAAATAACGAACATTACACATACATACATGGTCAGTCTAGGATGCGGATACAGTATAAAATCAAATGAATAGGCATGTAAATAAACACAGGTCAGTATACAGATGATGCAGGACAAAAATCTGAAAGAATATGACGTGGGCGACTACACTTTAGAATCGTATTCCCGTTGCCCCCTTCCCCGCCCCGGTCTTTGGTGTTATTAATCATTACAAACATTATTTTTCAGAAACTCCATGAAGCTCCCCCAGATATTTTCAAAAACTGCCAGCTTTCCTTTAATAATGTATGTTAGTTTTTCTAAAGCGACACATGCTGACAGATCCTTAATATATGTATTCATACTAGGTTTGTTCACATTTTTCCATTCTATAGCTATTGCCCTCTTAGCTTGTAAAAGACACAAGTCTATAAGTGCACGCTCACTCTTCTTAGAAACAAAGTCTTTTGGATAAATACCCAGGATGCACAACTTTGGCTGACAAGGGATTTTCAGCTTTGTTATCTGGTTAATCATGTTAAGAGCCTCCTTCCAAAAACTATTGACCACATTACATTCCCACAGTGAAAGAGTGATCCTTTAACATCGTTACATTTAAAGCAGGTGTCTGGGGTATTGGGATTAAAGTGATGTAGTTTTGATGGCGTTATATATGTTCTTAAAATCCAATTGTATTGTATCAACTTAAGCCGTGTGTTGATTGTTTGTGTTTGAGCCTTCAGGCACACTTCAGACCATTCCTTTTCAGAGATTTCCTCTTGTAAATCAAGCCTCCATCTTTTAAGTTTATCTTCTGAAGATTCAGGTGACTTGTCTACAAAGATTTTATAGAGCAGCGATAGCTGGCCTCTACCAACCACGTGTTTAATTGTAATGTCTTCCAACATTGAGAGAGGTGGCTGAGTAAGAGAGCGGTTTTGAGATACAGAGATAAAATGTCTTATTTGTAAAAACTTAAAGAAGTGCTTAGAAGGAATATCATACTTTTCTTGTATTTCAGTAAATGACATTCATTTTCCATCATTGTACAAATCGGTAATCCTGCTTAATCCCTTGTTCGCCCAAGTTTTAAAACCAGCATCTTCTCTACCAGGTATACATTTACTATTGCCCCATATGGGGGTGAAACCTGACAGTGGGGGGGTGTCCCCTATATATCTTTGGACCTCATGCCAGATGTGTATGGTATTTCTTAGAAAGGGTTTTTTTGTGTTTTTCCCTAGCTTCTTTGGCTCAGAAGAATAAAGATAGCTACTAAGTGATAACCCTTGAGCTGAGCATGCTTCAATCTTGACCCACGCTGGAGCTTCCTCTGGGGAGAAGTAGCACATGGCTGCTCTCAGTTGTGCTGCCCAATAGTACCAGCGTAGGTTGGGAAGTTTTAGACCCCCTCTGTCATAAGGCAAGTAAAGTAGGGTAAAACGGAGCCTAGAGCGTCTATTATTCCAGATAAAGTTGGTAAATATTTTCTTAAATTTTTGAAAAAATGACTCGGGTGGAGGTAAGGGGATTGATTGAAACAAATAGAGCAATTTGGGTAATGTATTCATTTTTAAGATGTTAACACGACAGATTAAGGAGATTGGCATTAAAGTCCATCTGTTAAGCGATTCTACCACAGAGTCTACAACAGGGTTATAGTTGGCTGGAACCAGATCATTCATTTCAGGTGTGATTTGTATTCCTAAATAGGTGAATCCTTCCCTATGAGCTGAAAAGGGAGTTTGTATTCTAGGTTGCTGCCTCTCTTGTTCATTTAGATAAAGTATTGAGGATTTATGCATATTTATTTTGTAGCCTGAAAATTCCCCAAAGGTCGTAATTAGTTCTAACAGAGATGGAACAGAATACTCAAGATTTGATAAAAAAAGAACAACATCGTCCGCATAAAGTGATATTCGATGTTCCAAGTCACCTACTGAGATCCCAGATATAGATGGAGAATCTCTAATAGCCATGGCAAATGGCTCCATTGCTAACACAAACAGCAATGGGGAGAGGGGGCAGCCCTGACGTGTAGATCTGTACAATGAGAAGGATGTAGAAGTCATATTATTTGTCACCACTTCAGCTGTTGGGTTCTTATATATCGTCCTGATCCATTTGAGAAAGCCTTCGCCTATTCCAAACCTCTCCAATACTTCAAACAAATACTTCCACTCAATTCGGTCGAAGGCCTTCTCTAAGGACAGCAGTGCCATGTTAGGTGACCCTCTTTTTTCATAAAGAATATTTAGTACCCTTCTAACATTATGAAAAGCTTGCCTTCCCTGAATAAAACCATTTTGATCATCTTTAACCATGGAAGGCAGTAGTTTGTTTAGGCGTCTCGACAACGTCTTGCATAACATTTTGCTATCTGTATTAAGCAGTGAGATTGGTCTGTACGATGCACAGTCAGTGGGGTCCTTTCCTGGTTTTAGCATCAGAGTGATTAGTGCCCCTCTAAGAGATGGTGGTAGGTCCTCCTTTTCGTATGACTCCAACAGCATATCCAAAAGTGTAGTAGCTTATCTTTAAATTGTTTATAGATTTCTATAGGAAGCCCATCTGGGCCAGCCGCCTTTCCCCCCGTCATGCTGGTTATGGCTTCTGAAAGCTCGTAAGTTCCTATTCTGCTTTTTAGTGTTTTCTCTTCCCCATTGTTCGTGATAGGCTAAGGGGCGGTACCTCTTAGCGGTCATCAGAGCAGACTGGGCTCTGGTTTCAGACAGAGGGTGAAAAGAGGTGCTGCAGCGATGAGAAAAAGAAAGAGCTTTTTCAACATTAAAGCATGGAGACATGTCCCAGTAGAGACACTACATACTGATATGAACCGGAGAATGAGCGTTATAGGGCAACATTAGTCTTATTCCATCCATTGTGGTTTTTTTCATCATAGTATTTGACCAAGAATACGATGACGCCCTGCCCCTCACCACTTAAAGCATACAATGTTCCTTTCACTTTTTTTTTTTGGAGAAATCTAAATGTAGTCTCTTTTCTATTTTAAGAAAGGAAAAACAAATAGCCTGAAGGTGCACACTTGTAGTCCTGAGTGTTTTTCCCAGCATTCACTGGTGCACTCTTTGTGTGGGGCTTTTGTTAGTTGCTAACAGAATGTTTTTGTGCGTGCTGTTCTTCTTGACCCGCAGCAAAGGCAATCAAACGCCTCGGCAGTCTGTGGGACAGTCTTATGATTACACCATATCCCATTTGTCTGCAGGCATGAAGCAGCCCTCCCTCCCTGCTCCTCTCACCCTTAAACGTATCAATTGAGATCTTAGTTTGAAGCTGTGAGATAGAAGCCTGGTGTTTGTGGAGTTATCTCATTCCATAGTTCTGCTGGTCATTTCTCTAGCATGTTGGTGGTTTGAACATGGCATCAGAGGGCATGTTTGCATTGCTCACTTAACAGTCAGCTTCTAAGGGATTTTCCTTCCTTTAAGTCTACGATGGGGGCCAGGCTTACAGTGAGGTGAGGAAATGGACATGTCGCCGCAGGAACAATGCCACGTGCATACTGCTCTAGGCTTCACATGTCTTATTTTCTTCCCTTTTACAGCAGCTTTTTGTCCAAAAATAGTATTTACGTCTTTTGTTTGCTGTACAAACCCACTGATGATTGTTTGTATGTGTTTCAGCCATCTGAAATCAGAGATGGTAAAGTGTCGAGGGGAGCTGGTTTCTAAAGATTCTGAGCTGCATCGCCTGCAGAGGGATGTCACCTTCAAGACTTCCCAGATCAGCTGCATGGACGAAAGCCTGCAGCAGCTGAGGAGCCTGCTCAACAGCAAGAGTGACACGGGTACGTTTCGACATGTTTTTATTTTTCAGAGAAGAGACCGTAGAAGCCGACATGGCTCTGGTTTTTAAATCGGTAGAACTGACCTACTTTCCCACTGGACAGAAAGCCACTAACATCAATTGACAGGGATTTGGATAATAATGACATGTTATAACCACACAAGACACACAGTCATTACTCTCTCCACTAAGCTACCAAACTCAAGAGATAGACATTCTCTGATAATGATGAAACACACTTCATTTAAAGTTCTCAGGGAATACAATTAAACAAATGAAAACTATCTTTGTTCGTATTTCAAATGTCTTTACACAACAATCTCCTTTTTCTGGTGAGTTAAAAAAATATTATCCGCAGAGTAAAATGTGAAAAGAAACAGCTGTTATTCGCTGTGCCCAAAGCCACCAGACTCCTTGGACAGAAACAGTATTTAAACACACTGTTCATCGAGTCAAACTCAAGAGAAGCGAAAATACAACTCAATAAAACCACATTTATTTGTCTCTACACGTTTCTAACAATCTCAAACTCTGGTTTGGTTTGAATACATTTTTATTTAATTAAGTTAGATGTGAAAAGAAACTGTTATGGGCTGTGCCCCCGAAGCCACCAGACTCCATTGACAGAAACATCCATTTGACCTCAGTAATAGTGCTGCGTACCTGGACTCACATCCATGGCTTGTGTCAAGTTGTGTGAGTAACTAAAGTGCATAAAGTAATGTTTCCTTCTTGCCCCTCCAGTGATGGACCTGGAGGAGCAGCTGCACCGCTGTGAGGCCGACAGGAGCAACGTCTCCCAGCGGCTGCAGGTCCTGGAGGGCCAGCTGCAGGCGGTGCGCACCGAGCTGTCCGAGACTCTGGAGCAGCTGCGGGAACTCCAAGACGTTCTGCAGAGAACCCAAACCACCGCAGACGAGAGGAAAGCCTCGGTGGAAGAACTGACAATCCAACTTAGGTGAGGTCACGCCCTCGTGTGAAATATCCTTCTGCTCACAGGAACAAGGGACGAGCCTCACGTGGAGATGACGTCCATGTGTTGTTGCTCAGAGGAAAATCCTGCACTGCATCGAATGTAAACATTGTACATGTTGTAGCACAAAGTCACAAACTGACACACATGGAGCCTCTTACTGCCCCAGAGCCCCACTTCAGCAACACTTTGGATGTATGACTTCTGGATGCTGTGGCTACATCTGTGTTCTCAGATGAAATCATGATATAATATGAATTTCAGATTGTTATTGTAAATAACCCCTGACATGCTTTTTGGGGTTTCCTTTTCCTTTCGTGTCATAGGTTTCTGTGCAT
The DNA here is from genome assembly GCA_943591055.1 of Gobionotothen gibberifrons. NCBI lineage: Eukaryota > Metazoa > Chordata > Actinopteri > Perciformes > Nototheniidae > Gobionotothen > Gobionotothen gibberifrons. The sequence continues at coordinate 10,473,182 of CALSBZ010046932.1, forward strand.
GTAAATGGTCTTCAGAGGCTAAAATCCCTGTGTTCCCCCAGAGGGAGTTTCTCTCCCACACACTATACTGCTAAATGAGCAGGATAGGGCCCATTGTGTACTGTATTGTAATGTATTTTGTAATTTGCTGGGTGAATTTACACATGTTTTGGTTTTCTAATGTTATACATATTTATTTAAAACAACATCAGATAAAAAAGTGTGTATGTTTGAATAGCATACATTGTGTAACACACTTTGTGCAGCTATTGTACACCAAGCACTCATGAAGGATTGAAAATGTTTTATAGAAAAGAAACACAAATATTTGTGTCACATCATTCATTCCCATATTAGTGTCTTATAGAGCAGTCGTTCTCAAACTGGGGTTCAGGACCCCCATTAGGGTCCTACGGTAATTCCAGGGGTCTCCATATAGCAGTGACCATCAACTGGCACATCTGGCCCGCCAGACATTCTCATCCGGCCCGCACGACGGGGGTGACTGTGGCGTTGGCGGAGTGGTTAGTGCGTTCGCCCGCCATTCATTTTTACTCATGAGTAATGTGCAGTACCGGAGTCCAACAGAGAGGCAGCAGCTGCGGGACAGTAGACTGTGTACTGCGTAGCCTTCCCTGCCCTGAAGAAGAAGTGATCCTTGGTTAGCGTGAAGAGTCTGCTTTATGCGCTCCGCAGAAGTAGCCCCGCTGCGAGGCTCCGGCGACTTCATAGTACATGCAACCCCCCCCCCCCAACAGTGTCCAACAGAGAGGCAGCAGCTGCTTCTTTATGCGCTCTGCAGTACCTGAGCGTGCTCCACTACCCCCCCCCCCCTTCAACAACAACTTCAAAATTCAGGGCTATATATAAAAATCACTGGTCCGCGAAAGTGTCTATTGGATAAATGTTTGGCTTGGTGATCCCTGCCATATAGTATTGAATGCATTAATTAAATAACTTAAACATGTTATAAAAAACTATTTTAATATTTATATGTTATATGTTTTTATAATAATATTTTAGACTGTGAAATGACTATTACATTACATTGCCTTCAGTGTTTCCCCTAGGATGGAGTCATAGCAGCAGTGCTAAGGCACGTGGGACCAGCATAATGTGAGCGTGGAGCGCTTGGAATGTTTTAGTGTGTGCACGTGCGAAGTGCGCCCCGCCAATTTGTTTCTATGTGTCTGCCAGCACAAGAAAGGCTCTTGAGGCCTAGTACCAGGGCCGGTTCTAGCCAATTTGCTGCCCTAGGCGAGATTTTATATATAAAGAATAAATGAAAAATCTCTACAAAAGACAAATACACTACAAAAACAGAAACTTATTGACATAGGTAATAAATGTCAAAATGGCTTCTAATGTATTCAGTCTTGTAAGAATTTTTTTTAATTGGGGGGTGGACGTCACATCCTCTAGGGGGGTCCGGGGGTGCCCCCCCTGGCAGAATTTTTTTTAACATTTGAAAGTAAAATGCTTCAATCTGGTGCACATTGAGCACACAATTACTAGAGACCTGATCTAGGGGGTACAACTCTAAAACACCCATATGAAAAAGATCGGTTTACATTTTAATAATCAAATAAGTATGGAAACATAACCAATAACCTACCATAGCCAATAATAAATAAATGTAACTTATTTTATTTTTGTTGTTCATTTATTTTCTTAATTTGTGGTCAAAACGTTTGAGACCCACTGAGATAACTTAGACTAAAATGAACTATCTAAACACTCGGAGTCATTTACCTCACTGAGCTGACAGGAGAGCTCTCCTCCACCCTGGTTGTAGAAACATCTACTTCTTATATCCGTTAGCGCAGCTAGCACCAGATTCTAATAACAACAGCGCCGGTACCGGTGCGCCGTCTCTCTCTCTCGCTCGTTCTCTCGCTCCCACGCTCGCACTTTGGCTGTGAGCTGCGGGCGCCTGATAAGCCAACATCCCCCACTTTCATCACTTACAGCCTATGTCAAAAATCGGCCCTGCCAGTACATACAGTGGCATTGTCTCAAGATTTAGCAAAAATACAACTTTATTGAACATACAGTAACACAAATAAAATCCACATAACAAACAATCAAAAAACGAAAAAAGTGTCGCCACTTATTATTTCAATTAAAATTAAAAATTAAAATAGCTGCGCTGCCGCTATTTGTATATAGGGGAAACACTGGCCTTACCTGTGATATAATTTGTTCAAAATAGATTTGTGAAAAGTGTATTTCTGAGAGTCAAAGTGTGCTGCACATGAGTTTCTGACAGCGGACTATAAGTGAGTCAGGACTAGAGTCATCAAAAATCCACAGTGACTGGAGCAAATTAGACAACTAGGTCACAAAGTCACAATATTGCTTAGGGGTCGTGTCCTTAAAAAGGTTAAGAACTGCTGTTTTATAGGACACTGAGCTCAGGCAGTAGCAGGGACATGCTGACGCTCAGTACAGAAATGCCCTCTAGAGAAGAACATAAGAGTTGTAATAATCTAGGCTACAGTCATGAGTTTCTTTGAAGTCAAAAAGGATCCTAAAATGATCCCTTGTTCACGTTGTAAGCACTCAAATCAACCTAAAAAAAGGCCAACAATAAACAATAGTGTCCCTTATCATGAAATAATGCATTCACACACTCACTTACTACTCAGTGCGCAGTTTCTTTCCGTCACATGTGTTTCATTAAAGTATGTGTTGCCTCACAGTGAGACCCAGAGGGAGTTGGAGGAGAGGACTCAAGAGGTCTTAGACATGGACCATGCACTGAAGGAGAGACAGGAGGAGCTCCAACAGAGAGCACAGCTGGTAACACACACACACACACACACACACACACACACACACACACACACATATTGTTCAGTGTATTACATTTTATTTGGATATATGTTGTTCAAATCAAATCAAGTTTTATTTATATAGCACATTTATATAGCACATTTATATAGCACATTTATAAACGATTTTTGGTCGAGCCAAAGTGCTGTACATATAATAAAAATAGCCTACAGTAGGGACACTTTATAGCAAATACAACAGCACAGATTGTTCAGAATAACAATATGCGAAAAACGACACCCTCTATCCTTAGACCCTCACATCGTACAAGGAAAAACTTCCGGAGAAAACCCACAGTTTTAAGGGGAAAAAATGGGAGAAACCTCAGGGAGAGCAACAGAGGAGGGATCCCTCTCCCAGGACGGACAGACGTGCAATAGATGCCGTGTGTAAATCGAAAAGATAATACATTTACAACATAGGTAGTCCAAATGTTAGGAAATGCATGTGTCTATAATAAGAAGATGAATCCTGTTACGTCATCCCTTTCCTCATTTTTCCTCTGTGTTTTCTTGTTCCCCGCCCTGCACTCCTCAGCTGGGTCACCTGGAAGTGGCCATCAGGGAGCACAAGCAGGAGATGGAGAGGAAGGTGGAGTCACTGCAGCAGAGCCTGGAGGCCAGAGAGAGAGAGCTGAGAGACACACAGAGGGAGCTCACACTCAGAAACATGAAGGTCAGAAACACACAGTCAAAGGGCTGAACATTTGAGGAAAGGTTGTGTGAACCCGGCCATAATTGACCGCTTAATTCAATTCACTGAAAACTGAAAGCAAGAAAACAACTGTATGTGCAATGACTTTAGCAGAGGGCGGATCAGTCAGCAGCTAGAAGTAATACATGATAATGAGGTTTGTGATAATAGGTGTTATCTGTACTGTGATATGTAACCTTTGGTTCACAAGTCTAGTAGGTGTGCTGAAACTGGAAGTAAATGTTTACACCATACAACATGTTTTGTGATGCCAACTGGCTTTTAAGGATTTATTTTATGTTAATACACAATTAACAATAGAAAGAAAATGTTTTATAAAGTTTTAATAAATTACAGTAAGTACATTGTCTTTATTGGAAAAGCCATATTAATTAGATAGGATTACTTTATATTGAAATGTAAAGGTAATACATGACACATATTCACACAATGGTATTAAAGATATCATATAGGCGTGTTCACACCGCAGTACTTTTCCCACTTTAGTTCCGATATAGTTCCGAAATGTTGCGTTCACACCAAATCATCTGGAACTAAAATTATTCATGAGAACCTTTTTACCCCCTTGCTAGAGAGCAGGATCCTATTTCTGATTGGCTGGGCGGAATGCAAACCACGCCCCGTAAAACTCCCAAAAAGTTTTGCCATTTTATTATCCTCGCATTAGCATTATTAGCATTAGCATTCGCCCAGCGCACAAACGCAGAGAGACTAACTTATGGCAACACAAAATAAAACATGGGAGCGGTGGAGATGAGGAGGTGTCGGCGTTCTGGCGATTTACTCGGAAGGCTTCAGTAGAAGCTGCTGGGAGTCCCAGCAGCTTCTACTGAAGCCTGTCCCCAACTCCGGGGACTTCCGGCCGGGGACTTCGGGTGGCAGTATACGCCGTGAAGTGGTTTGCGGCCTGCCAGTAAACCCAAAGCAGAAGAAGAAGTGACGTCAGCGGCTTCATTTGCATAATCCTCCCTCAGGGACTTATTCCGGTGTGAAAGCGATCTGTACTTAGAATTCTAAAGAGTTCATGAGAACTAAAGAGTTCTCATGAACCTTTGTCGGAAAAGTACTTATATTAGCGCCTTATATTATTATTGAAAGATCCAACCATTTAGGAGTGAGTTCAGCTGCTGGTTACCACAGCTGTAATATGAGAGGAGGAACACGCAATATGAAACGTGTATCAATCACTGTCAGCAACGCAATTAAGCCATGATTGTACAAGGGCTGGGTAAAGGTTTGCAGACCTTTGCTTCTTTTTGCCTAACTTTATAAAACCTATGAATAACATCATGTTGTGTGGCAGGATTAACCTATTTTCTTGTAAACTGGTGTCGTAAAAGTATTTTCAAAGATTCTCTTTCAAAACAAACACTGCAAACTATGAACAGACACTTACCTGAAATGAGTTGTGTTCTAATGTTAATCCTCAAACTGTGTGTGTTTATTTATGGTGTTAGGAATCCCAGGATCAGCAGCTGCGTGTGTGTCAGCAACAGCTTCACACTATACAGCAACAACTTGAGGAAGCTGAACATCGATGTGAGGATTTAACCAGAGAGCTGCACGCCACCAAGCTGCATAAAAAAGAGAAGGTGAAGCAAAAGCACCATTTATTATTATTTGGTGTTAAGGGGAGACACTACATTTAAATGAGTTAGAAAATGTTCACCACTATATATCATAAGATAACTTACATCATAGAGGGCAAGTTATGCTAATTGTTAGGTTCCATATTTGTATTAAGTACCTCTACTGTGACATGTCTCCATGCTCTAATGTTCAAAAAGGTCCTACAATCTCCCTCTGGAGGGAACACAGGGATTTTTGCTTTTGAGGACCATTTACGGTACATGCCCTAAAACCTACAACACACTACAGGAAAGGGAAACCCCCAAAAGCATAAAGGGGCCTCTTTAAGTACATTTTTGTATATTAAATACACAAATGATAAATATCTAATGCTTGCTTTTTTGCAAATATAAGAGAAATCTGCATAGGCAAATAATCACATTTGAAAAATATATACACCTAAATGTACATTTTTGCACGTTTTCTCTGCACTAGTCTGAAAAACGACATTTTATGGAAGCAAAACAGTGCAGGGCAAATGTATTTTCTTTCCTGTCGGAGATGGAATGCCTTGTTGAGGCGGACATTTTTGTTACTACTACTACTGCCAGTAATTTCTCTGTGGTGTGTGTGTGCAGGAGGCCCGGCTGTGCGAGCTGGAGGAGGAGCTGGCTCTGAAGCTGCAGTTGGAGGCCGGGCTGCAGAGCATGGTCACGTCTTTAGAGCTGGAGCTGGAGCAGGAGAGGGAGCAGCACAGCAAGGAGGTACAGCAGGGAGTGGGGCTTCATACATGGTGTCCTCGGCCTCCACATAGTGCATCAAAGGCCCTATTCGAGGTTTTCCCCTCTCCTGTAGTGTGTTCTGTCGGTTGTAGTGCATGTAAATGTCTGCAAAGGCTCAAATCCCTGTGTTCCCTCCAGAGGGAGTTTCTCCCTGCCTGAAACAACTCCATTGGACTCCTTTTTTAAATAATTCTATAACATTGTGACATCACTATGTAACACTCACACTTCTATTGAATAGCGCTCCAACACAACGTACATGATATCTAAGAGGCGGGACATCTCTAAGCGGTTGACCAATCACAACAGAGCCGGCCAGCTAACCAATCAGAGCAGACTGGGCTCTGGTTTCAGACAGAGGGTGAAAAGAGGTGCTGCAGCTCAGGCAGTATGAGAGAAATAAAGAGCTTTCTGAACATTAAAGCATGGAGACATGTCAGAGTAGAGACACTACATACTGATATGAACCTGATGTTTGTATATCAGGTTCAAGAACATGTAAAGCTTTAAGCTGTTCTTGCTCTGGACTAACCCCCTGATCCCACTGCGAGCGTCTGCGCTACGTTACGTTGTGGCTGAGCCCTGCTGCGACCTCCTCCTGCGTCGTAACCCACCAGGCGCGTTTCAAAACGTTGTGGAAGCGGAGCGTCATATGTGCAGCCTCGCAGTTGTTGTTGATTTTGGAATATTTCCTGGACATTTGTACTTCTACAAGTAGGCTACGTAGTTACATGGTTTATGTTTGTGTCTGTTTAAATCGTGTTTATTGTTGTTATTTCCTATTTTGTTGTGTTGTAGACTACAGACAAAGTTAAGAATAATTGTAATATCCCAGTTATAAACGACATGAATCAAAGATATGTTGCTGTATTTTAGTGGTAAAACAATGCATTCATCATCATAATTATTCTATATATATAATTTACACAGTGCCTGTAAACCGGAGGAGAACGCTGGCATTTCTCCTCCTACTTGAAAGACTGGAGCGATAGGGGCTGCAAAAGTGTGTGTGTATATATGCTATATATGGTCTGAACGTTCCACTTCCTGCCTGCCCGACATTACCTTACGGCTGCGCCGCGTCAAAAATAGGATTCATCCTATATTTTAGAAATTCCTTGCGGCGAGGAGCTTCTGGGACGCTTCGAGTCGCGGCGTAGCGTGGCGCAGCGGGTCTGATGGAATAGCACCCATTGACTAGAGTGGCCGCGAACGCTAAAAACCCAGCAGACGCAACGTAGCATGGCGTGGCGTGGCGTGGCGTGGCGCAGACGCTCCCAGTGGGATCAGGGGGTTAGACTTAATGATTTTTGTGATAAGCTGGTCATTTCTCTCTCACATCATTACATAATCAGAAGGATGTGACGCCACTGGAAAACCCCCAGTCTGCTCTCCATTTCTCTCCCCATCTACGTGCTTAGGGTTTGTGTTGTTCCCTTTTCATCTGTTTTATTTCCTCTTTGTGTCCTTATAAACGCCAACGACACCATTGTTCCTATAGCCTTATCTCTTCGACAGCTGATAATAACATATTCATTCCTGCTGTTAGTTAAGATAGTGCTGTTTTGACTTCCTTGTACTGCTGTAACCTTTGGGGTTACCTGATAACTTAGACAGGAAGTGGACCCGTAGAGTGTATGAAAGGGGAAATGGTCTCTGGATCTGAAGAAGTGAAGCCAATGTGAAAGTGCCATAGTGGTTTTACAAGTGCCCTTAAATCCGTTGTTGTCAAAGTAGATATGCACACGGAGTGCTCAAACACTAGAATGCTGCAATGTGCTAGAAATATTGACACTTTGGAACAAAAACATCCCTATCATGTGACAAGGAATCTAAATCCATTCCAACAATAACCTGTATTGAGAGCAATTCACTTTTAATTTAGATTCAGAGCTTGAATGTGATCTTTCTTTTTTTTTTTTTTTTACATATTCCAAATTCCAACAACCAAAGAAGATGAAATGGACTCTCAGGCTCTGTTAACATGTGCAATGTCTCTAATGTCTTTTAATGGTAGAGTATACCCTGCTGTTTATTCTGGCCAAGTTATGTTTATATGTACTGTACAATAAGATGTTAATGTCAACATTATTTAGGTCGTGTCCATATATGGTACGATAAATCGTAAATGTAAAAATGAATGGTCATGTTTATACAAACGATTAAACGAAAGCCTAAAAATTACACCCGTTTTGGGATTTATTTAAATCGCCGTTATTTTGTTAGATACGTTTTTCTAATTAAGAAAGATCGAGGTCATGTCCATATATCATACAATAAGTGAACAACATATAAATGATCCAGGTCAGGTTGATATATTGTAGGATAAATAGATAAGATAAAAATGTTTGAGTTCGTGCTCATATACCGTACAATAAGTTGGTATTGTACAAATAAGGGAGTGACGTTTATATATCATATTAATATACAATATATTTACAACACATTGCAGCATGTTCATATAAGTCAATAACGAAAAGAATGATTGAAGTCATGTTCATATTTTTAATGATAAGTGGATAACGTTATGTTTATGACAGGCCCTCATCTTGCTCCGAAAAGCCAAGATGGTGACAGGAACTGTACCAAACTAGAGGCTTTCACATTCCACAGACTGGGGAGGCATCACGTTGACCACGTCTTTAATGTGAGAGCACATCAAGCGACTAGTCCCAACTTCTCTCATCTTGTTCTTCCTTCTCCCAGCTGGAGTCCCTGCAGCAGACCCGAGGTCAGCTCCTCAAAGTCTCCTCTCAGATCTCCTCCACCATGCTCTCATCTCAGGAGCAGCTCGCCACTAAACTCCAGCAGAGCCAGAACCAACTGGACCAGACCAAAGAGGAGCTGGATCGCGCCCGGAGCCAAGCCGCTCTCCTCCAAACTCAGAGAGACCAGGCTGAGACACAGCTCCGTCAGAGTGGAGCTCAGCTGGAGCAGAGCAGGGTCCTGCACCAGCAGACCCGGGCCCAGAACCTTCAGCTCCACACCCAGCTGGAGCTGCTCAGCACCCAGCTACAGCACTCCAGAGCCCAGGCTGCCCAGCTGCAGGCTCAGCTGCAGGCCTCCAGGAGGACCATGGAGACCTCCGACGAGTCCCTGCTCATCAAGGTACAGTGCTCTAGTGAGAGTGATGGAAGCTGCATTATGGAAGGGTGTACGGCAGTGTTTCTGTTAGCCAATATGTACCTGAGTTTGACCAGAAAACATCTGTTAAAGTCCCACAAATTTAAAATCTGGTCATAATGTCTGATGATGAAAAGAATTCCCTGACATAGGCTAAAGAAACAGACTTCTAGAAACACATCTTTTTGGTCACCGGAACTAACAAAATTGAATATTAGAATTGGTGATTAAAATAAGATTATGTATTCTGTATCTCCCGCAAACAATGATGGTTTGGCTCCTTGAACTTGAAAGAAATGGGATTTTAGGTTTAAGAATGTTCAGGAAAACAAAAAAATGGAATTGTCTGTACCTTTTATTTTCAGTTAAAAAAAAAAGTAAAATATGATTCCAGTGGATCCTTGAAATCATTAAAAGCTTGTGATCTTAAGGAGGTGAAGGGGGTCAAGGCCTTGAACGCTTTTGAAAATGGATACTAATTCTAACTCTTTGGCAATAAAGTAAGTTTACTTAAAATGTGTTAATATGCCATGTACTGTCACCGTATCAAACGCTACATCACACGATGTCATGTGACAGGAATGAATTGTGTTCAGTGTCCCAAATCATGCTGTCCTTGATTTTCAGGGAATTGAGCCTGAATATTCCTGTAAAAGGTCCTTGAATTTGATGTTAAAGAAGATGTGGGAACCATGAAAAAACCGCTGTGTTGTTTTCTACCTGCAGAAGTCTGAAAGTTGCGTTATGGAACTGTCTCAATTATATTCAGAAAGAAACATGGTTCCCACAGGTCGTGAAATCATGAAATTGTTTTACTTGACATTTCTCCCATAACTCCCATAACAATTTATTTTCATGCGGCCGCCTGCAAAGAAAACACGTGACAGGAATTAACATTCTTTCGCGTCTCCATCTTTGAATTACAGTGAGTTGGGCCTGAAAAGCATTTGAAATATTTGGTGTTTAAAGGAGGGGTAGGTAAGTTTGAGAAACCGGCTCGAGTGCACAAAAATTCCAAAGTACAGAACCGAAAAGAATCCGCCCCTTCCTTCAGACTTCCTACAGAGCACCTCCTCCTACACACGTGAACGCGCACATGACCTCAGTGAAGACTTGAGCAACAATCAGATGTAAAACAACACCTAAGATCATGATAATGAATGTAAAACAAATAACACAATTATTGTCAGTGCTTATATTTTTGAAGCTAGCATGTTTGTTTTGTGAAAATGTATTACAAATGTTACGTCTGGCTAGCTGGCGAGTGCAGGCTGCGGTAACGTTACATATCAGCTCGGTGTGATAAGTAGTCGCCATCGTTGAAAAGCAACTCCGATATTGACTCTGGTTTGACTTCTCCTAGTTTCCACTTTCTTTTTCTTCATAATTTGCTCCATTACAGTTTTTATTTTGCGACCGGTGGACGATGTTGAAGCAAACTCTGCCATGGTGAACGTGTCCTGCAGCGGCTGCTGCTGCTGCTGGCGACTGAGCAACAGCTGCCCGGAGACGGGAAACACAACCAATGACGGCACGCGCAATGACTGCACGAGTGTGTGTGTGTGTGTGTGTGCACGAGATTGAAGGCTGACAGACAGGTCGGCCAACCAGTTATTTTAGCCGGCCCGGCTAAAATAATTGGTCGTAGTTTTTACAGTAGTACGGCTTCCACAGATGACATTTTTTTATAGATTTTTTTTCAAAGCACTTAGAATATTCATTGCTATCAGGATATTAAGAGCATTCCATGGAATATAACAAAAAGTGTATCTCGAGCCGGTTTCTCAAACTTACCTACCCCTCCTTTAAGAAACCCCTGGACAAACCGGTTCTGGTCTACCTGCAGGAGTCTGAGAGTAGCATTAGCAATACATTAAACGCATTATGACACGGTGCAACAGAAGCACATTATAAAACAACATTTAAATACATTAAAAGATTATAAAGAATCGAAGAAAACAATAATGACAAGCTAAATTCTTTAATTATTTTGTACGCCTTCTGCAAGTATCTCCCACATTTGTGTAATTTTCTCATGCGCCACCTGTTATGACAAAGGGACGTCATTAACGTTGCTCCATGTCTCAAACTGTCTGTGTTTGCTCCTTCACTTTGAGAAAATAGGGCCTGGAAAAGCTTTCGTAAAACCTTGAATATGGTGTTTAAGAAGCTATGGAGACCCTCAAATAATCCTTGTGTTCTGGTCTGGCTGCAGGAGTCTGAGGTGACCCGTCTCCAGGCCAGGATCTCCAGCCTGGAGCGAGCTGCTGAGCGGCAGCACCACCTGTACACCCACACCCCCTCCCTCCCCGCTCTGAGCACAGCCACACACTCCTCAGAGAGCTCCTCCCCTCCTTCCTCCCCCCATAAGACTCCAGCAACCCTCCCCTCTCCTGAGCACGCTCACTTGCCTCGCCCCCGCTTAACACCCCCGCCTCACACCTACCTTCCTCCAGCCTCCGCCCCTCGTCTCTCCATCCAATCATGCGACTGGCTGAGCAACAGCGTGGACTCCTCCCTGGATCTCCCCCTGAGCCTGAAGGAAACCCTAAAGGTGGCTCTGAGCAAGCATCCTTGGGAGTCCCCCCCCTCCGGCTCCTCCTTCCCTAACACGGTGGACCACAGCTGGCAGGGTCTCAGCGCTGTGGAGACCACAGTGACCTCTGACCTCTCCTTCAACCCTCTTACATACAGGGTGGAAACGCAAGAACATGGAACAGACACGGAAGCTCCCTCCATGCAGATCAGTGAGTCCAGGAGGGAGTGTGTGAACACCCTGGTGGGGGAGGAGGTGGAGGGGGACATGAGTTCACTGACAGGGATGCTGAGGTTTGTTAACAAGACGTTAGCCATGCAGGAGGACGCGTCTTTATGGAGCTCCACAGGGCCGTCACAGAGCAGCCTCACACTGCAGGTAACAACTCCTCCTGTCTGAGATATACAGAGGATGACTTCAACACATCTCCAGCTGATTACACCTCAGTGTTAACTTCCTGTCTGTCTTCTTCTGCTGTTCCCGTTAGTGTTTACTTCCT
>CALSBZ010046932.1:10498479-10512571 GCA_943591055.1 Gobionotothen gibberifrons
GAGTGTGTGTGTGTGTGTGTGTGTGTGTGTGTGTGTGTGTGTGTGTTGCCACAGGAGACAAAGACTGCAATCCTTTGTGTCAGCATCCAACCTGCCTGTTTTACACTCGATGGAGGATGTGGTTTTCTAGGCGGTATGTTGCGTGCAAAGAAGCTGTGCTCTACTTCCTCCATGGACTTCTCTAAGTACAGTATGACTCCACAGCAGTCTTCATATATCGACATGTTTTTTTTTTTAAATAGCAGTTATCACTAGTGTTGTTGAAGGCATTCTTTAATGTATTCAACCCACTTTCCCCTTTTGCTTTTTATAGACACAATCTTAAAACATGCTACAGTATACTGAATGTTCGAGTAGTAAATGTGTGCAGAAGTATTAGAGCTCACATTTCTATTTGTGAGTCTTTCAATTGAGTTTATAAAACATCCCAACGATTGTATAAGACATAGTATAACTGGCCAGGTTTCAGTCAAAGGTTAAAGAAGAAACTCGTCAAACATTTGCAAAAAGGATTTGTTTACCCTCATCAAATATAAAATGTTCCATTAATAATTATATAATGTGAGTCAGCACTGCGGTGATATAAATATTTTTTTGTTTCCTGGTCTGACTCACCCTGCGCTCACTGTTATTTCCCCAAATATTTCTGGCCAAACATTTTTGGAGGTTTATAGTATATGAAGATTATAGTATTCAAAATAATTCCCTAAGGAATATCTTTAAAAGAGATCCACCAGACAATTAGCTTTCCACAATCAAGTCAGTACACAACATCAAGTTACACTAAACCCAGCCTAGCTTCATTGAGAAAATATGACAGCAGTGTTTGGTTTTGTTAAGAACAGCGACAGAGTTAGCAAATAAAGCTAGTAAGACATCTGCTTACAAAGCAACCAGAATATAAAGGCAAACCAAAATGGTTTTAACCAGAATCATATTATTTGAGTTGTATCACTATTGGAGAGGTCTAAATAAAGTATTACGTTTGAAAAGTTACATTGATTCAAATTGCATGAGCACAATGGTAGTAGGCCTCAGCAGCTACAGTTGTGAGCGTGTTGAGATTGAAAATGTTTTCCCACCGAAGTATGAGTACCCTATATCTTCATTACAATTTGTGTATTATCGACACAAGATCGATATATATATATATTTAAATATAACGGTTACCGTCAGAACTGAGCCAGGCTAGCTGTTTCCCCTTGTTTCTTGTGCTAAGCTAACCAGCTGCTAGCTGTAGCTTCATATTGAACAGACATTGCCATTCATATTTTCATCACTCCACAAGACAGTGACTATTCCTTTAAGAAAAGTTTGAACTGTGGGACCTTTGCTTGTAATGGAATATATTTTACATGCTGATGTATCTTCTAGCCTGAGCTAGCTGTTCCTCCTTGTGTCTGATGTTTGTGCTAAACTAAGCATCTGCTGGTGTTAGCTTCATATTTAACAGGATTAGCTTTCTCATCATTCAACAAGGTGACTATTCCTGTGAAGTGCAGATGTTTACTTATAATGAATTATTTTTCAGAAAAAACAATGTCTGTTTATTTAGAAGAAGTTTCATGTGAGAAGTATATTGTTTTCACAAAACAGGAACCAACAGTGCGGTTGCAATTCTAGAAACTAGAGTCTGATGTGTGTGCCCAACACAGTCTCACAGCATTTCGTGTTATAGTCATTTATAATCTATTGATTCGTGTTCACCAACACGATTTTGCAATTTTTTTCGTGTCACGCTTTTAAAAGCAATGTAAATAATAACAATTTAGAAGGAAAAACTGATACAAAAATACAGATTTCAGTATTCTGACAGAACGATTTTAGAAGCAATGTCTTTTTATTGGTAGTATGTTTCGTGCCTGCACCAAATAATAACAAATTAGAAGGAAAAGAAGATGACAAAATACAGATTTCAGTATTCTGAGGCTCTGAGCCATTTCTTTTCCTCGCGGACGGCAAAAAAACTCAGACATTATACAATTTAAAATAAAAGGGATAGGGTTAGGCTTAGGGTAAGATATTGAGTAAGAAAATGTTTTTATGAACCACACAGCTTCCGGTCTTCCAAGACCCGACCGGACAAAAAGACGTGGTGCAGGCACGAAACATACTACCAATAGCAATACATTGCTTTTAAAATCGTTCTGTGTGACACGAAAAAACTGCGAAAATTGTGTTGGTGAACACGAATCAATAGATTAAATTAATTTTGTGACTATAACACGAAATGCCATGAGACTGGGTGTGCCAGGGTTACTTCAGGTAGGTGGTAACCACAATTGTGTGCATACACCAGAGCTGTGATGGTGGGGGGGGTTCTGGCACACGATTTAACCACATCTGGCAATGCATGATCTACAGTGTGTATCAAGAATAACAGGCTGTACAATAAAGTAATAATAGTACAATAAAGCAGCAGATCCTTGTTGGCTCATGGTGACATCAGGATGTTGGCTCTGTGGGTGTGTGCAGCTCGGCTGAGGTTCATGCATGATAAAGTCTGATTCTGTTTATTCTGTACACAATGATTATGCTCCATATACTGCATCAGTTCTATGTGATCTATTCTGAAATTAATATTTAACTGTCTTAGATGTCTTTATCCCGTGGAAGAGGATTAGAGCCACATATGAAAAAAGTATTTAAACTCAGGGTTAGTAATCCTATACATTTCTAAAATAACCTTTGATTTTAATGTCAGATTTCTGAAAAAAAAGAAAATGCCGAATGAGCCAAACTTAAGCCGCTCATAAGTTTCTCCAACTCCAGCAGTGTTGCACAGTGTCTAAATAAATAACCCATATCCTACCACTCAGATTTCTAACTTTATTCTCAGAAATCTAACTTATACATTTTTCCTCATCCTCTTCTGTGTTATTCTGGGAGTCAGTGTGATGGACAATACTGCTTATCTGTGTCCACGCCCCTGGCGGCTTCCTTCTTAGCATTCAGATGCCTTTTAGAGCGGGAGCTGTGCAGCCTTATCTGACTGTCCACACCCAGGAGCACTATGATGTGCTTGTTTCTAACAGAAAATGAAGATGAAGCTCCATAGATCAGAGGCAAGCGGAGATCTGAGATCTACAGGAACACAAACTGGCCACACTTTTTTGAAGCAACATTTTTCATGTATTCAATGGATTTTGAGTCCCGGGGAGGCGCTGTGCTTTGGACTGCGCCCAATGTAAAAACAACCATTATTAGTTGACATTGATGAAAGGTCATTGTTATCTCCTCCCACAGCACTCACAATCACCAAGGTGCAGCTCACTGATTTTGACCTTTCCCTCATTCAAACTGAACCTTCATACGAGGGGCTGGGAGTGGGTCTCCTAGTAACGTCTTTTATGACAACCCAAGGCCAGAGACATTTCCAACACTTCTGGTTATGGGTTATTGAGCACTCCCACCCCCTCCTAAGGTCCTGCTCAGTGTCATGTGTTGACCCTCCGTGTCCAAAACAGTTCTCTTGTCCAAACTGTGGACACTTCCTGTAACAAGTGGCAGGATGACAACGAGGGTGGACAAACCTGCTGGAGACACATTTCTGTCCCACACTAGTGCAAAGGGAGGAGTTTTGGGGGCTGATACCAAAAAATGTTTTTCCTACATACATACGTATAATAACTTATTGAGGCTTGCCAACAACATTATCTTTTACCCCAACCTGTTGGCTCTGTAGGTGAACTGCAGTGGGTCCAGGGTGAGATGTTGTCCGGGCCAGCAGCTTTTTCGCAACTTGAGTTTCTTAGACTCCGTCCACACGGAGACAAAACGGGTTGTATCCAATCCAGAAGTCACCAAGCCTAACAGAGAAGGATCTCTGGGACAAATAGGACCTGAACCACTCTAAGGCAGTGCCCCTGATACCCACACAGTGCTCTAGACGAGAGATAAGAATGGTATAATGGCAATTGCAATGTTCCAATATCCTATATCCTTTTGCCATTACTTCACAGGAGGGTTGGAGAGTGATCCAGACGCAGACACAAACAGATGCATTTCTGGTCCTTTAGTGCAGTTTATAATTATGTTTTATTTAGCGTTTACATACCAAGGTTTAATTACAGTCAATAGTTGTGGTTAGCATCTGCTGGGCTGGGGAAATCGGTATGCTCTTTCCTCCTGTGTCCCCGTCCTTTCCTGTCACCTATGACCCCTTTTATACACCCGGTGCCGCTAAACCCCGCCACCAAGTGTTCAAAATAGTATTGCACTATACATATAAATAAAGTAGACTGAGACACCAACAACACCCATAAAATGGCTCCTACAAATGGAGTGGTCAATCCTTTCGAAGGCAGCTGTGAGGTCTAAGAACATAAGAATAGCAGACTCAGTACTGTGAAGTGCTTTAAAACCGGACTGAAAAATATCAAAGATATTGTGTGCATGTATAAAAGACTGCAGCTGTAAGAGTACGGTTTTCTCCAATATTTTTGAAATAAAAGGAAGCTTGGAGATGGGTCTCTAATTAGAGAAGACAGAAGTGTCCACACTTCTTTTTTTTTATCAGGGGTGCCACAACCGCTTGTTTAAAATAAACTGGCACAGAACCGGACTCTAGGCTGCTATTTATAATTTTATGGACATTAGATCCAATAGTGTCCCATATCTCTTTAAAAAGTCGAGGAGGGACTGGGTCTGTGGGACAAGATGAGGGTTTTAATTTAGCAACAATGTCACTAAGAGATCACAACGACACAGGTCCAAACTGCTGGAAGACAGCAGTGCATGTGATGTCAATGGAGGGGTCAAAAGAGGGTGGTGAGATACAGGCTCTAATAGTGGAGATCTTGTCTATAAATTAGCAGACATTTTTCACACACCTCAGTTGAAGCTTCAATACAAGTGGATAAAGGAGAGTTTAACATAGCATCAATGGTTTTAAAAAGAACACGAGGTTTGTTTAAATTACTTGAAATAATATCAGAAAAATAACTCATATTTTCAGCTTTTACAATGCTCTTTTAAAATGTCAAGAGTTACATGAAGCGTGTCCTTCTTCCACCTGCGCTCAGCCTGCCGGCACTCACGCCTGGCAGCACGAGTGACGTCATTGAGCCAGGGTTCAGATTTTGCTCTGGGGCGCATGAGTTTCAAGGGAGCAACAATGTCAAGAGCTCCAGTGCAGGTGGAGAGAAAGGCTGAGGTTAATTGCTCAGTGTCTAGGGCAGGGGTCCCCAAACGTTTTCCTGTGAGGGCCACATAACTTTTCCCTTCTCTGATGGGGGGTGTGACGATCGCAGGGGTGACTAAACGTAAACATTTATTGTTTTCTAGAAAGCCACACATAACCAAATATTAATAACCCTTTCCGGGATCTTCACAGAAAAAAAAGTCAGGAAATAAATAATAACACTATTTATGAAATAAATAATAACCAAATAACCCTCTCTGGGATCTTCACAGACAAAATTAAGTCTGGAAATATATAATAACACTATTTATCAAATAAATAATAACCAAATAACCCTCTCTGGGTTCTTCACAGAAAAAATTAAGTCTGGAAATATATAATAACACTATTTATCAAATAAATAATAACCAAATAACCCTCTCTAGGTTCTTCACAGAAAAAAAGTCCATTGAACATTAACTTTCTGTTGTGCCGTGCACAATCTTAACAGGTAAAAGTTTAGCTTAGTTTGAGTCATTACTCAAATGACTCATATGAGCAGTCTCTCAAAGTTCTTGTGTTCTTTGGTTATAATCCTTTTGTAGGTTCCAGTAGGCTTGTAGACGCCGCTGTTTGCAGCTCTCTCTCATCAACTTCCCTGTGAAAACCACAAAGCAAGCAGGCTGAGAAACCGAACTAAGTGATACAGCACCTACACAGCACAATACATTTCACTACCAGTATGGTTGTGGAGATGGATTTTATCGCAGTAGATTTTATTATGATTACATTTGTTTATACTCAGAATGACTCATTCAAGTCAGAAAAGTGAGCTTACCTATGTATGTTCATCAGTGTGAAGCGCGGGCCTGCATCTGGCTGGTGAGAAGTTGAATGTCAGGTTCCATTCTAGTCACAGCCAGTCTCAAACACTGATGCAGATGTTGATCTGTCAATCTTGATCTCATCGGAGTTTTCAGGTGTTTCATGTGTGAAAAGGTTTGCTCGCAGATATACGTGCTGCCAAAAAGTGTAAACATCTTCATTGCGTGTTTTTTTATGTTAGGGTACGTGTCGTTTGGGAGGGTGGCATAGGAGTCAATGAGACTGTTGGGCTTGAATGCGTCTTTCACAGTTCTGTAACTCGGCCAACTCAAACTGATAAGAAGGCTGGGCTTCATCGATGTCGGCAAGAAAGGGGTTCTGGAAAAGACGGATTTCTTTTGCATTAACATGTAGTATCCGGAATCGCACACCGAACTCCGCCTTCAGCATTTCCAGTGCTTCCACACACTTTTCAGCTGGGAACGGGACAGCTGGGTTCTCTGCAGAGAGGTTTTGGGTAGCAGGGAGATGCTTTAATGTGAGAATACATGTCGCAAATGAGTTTCCCCTGGCCTTGTAGCTGCAAGTTAAGGCTGTTCAGCATTTCTGTCACGTCTGTTAAAAATGCGAGGTGCCATTTCCATTCTGGGTCGATCAGCTCTGGGACCGTTTTGTCTTTTGAATGAAGAAATGCGTTAATTTCGGGTAGCAGCTCGTAAAAACGCCTCAAAACTCTGCCCCGGCTCAACCATCGGACCTCTGTGTAGTACAGCACATCGCCGTGCGCAGACTCCAGTTCAGACAGGAATTGTTGGAACTGCCTGTGTTTAAGTCCCTTTGCTCTGATGAAGTTTATGCATGACACCACAACCTTCATGACAGAATCCCACTTCCACACTTTGCAGCACAGTGCTTGCTGGTGAATTAGGCAGTGGACTTGTAGCGGGGCGGTGAGACCCCGTTCTTCCATCTCCCGGTTCATGCGTCCTATTAGACCCCGAGACGCGCCCACCATACTAGGAGCCCCGTCAGTCGTGATGCTGGCAAGCTTTGACCAGTCTAGATCCAACTCTTCCATGGTTTGGCATACTTTGCCGAAAATATCCTCCCCCGTTGTAGTCCCTTTGAGACTTTGGAGGGCTGCCAGCTCCTCGCACATCTCAAAGTTTGCGCTAACTCCACGAATAAAAATTAGCAGCTGCGCTGTGTCTTGCACGTCCGTGCTCTCATCCAGTGCTAATGAAAAAAAGTCAAATTCTTTCGTCTTCTGCTGCAGGTGGGCATATACATTACCCCCGATTTCTTCAATGCGTCTGGTGATTGTACTCGCCGACAGACTCACGGTATTAAAGACATCTTTCTTCTCGGGACACACCTCTTCCGCGACAGCATTCAAACATTTCTTGACAAACTCTCCATCAGTGAAAGGTTTACCACTGCTTGCTATCAGTTGAGCAACCCGAAAGCTGGCCCGAACGGATGACTGGTTCAGCTGAGCTTGGCGTACAAATGTATTCTGCTGATCTAACAGTCCACTTTTTAGCTTTGAGAGTTTGTCTGCTCACATTTGGCCTTGCAAGTTATCATACTTGTCTTTGTGACGGGATTCATAGTGTTGGCGCAGATTGTATTCTTTGAATACCGCCACCGCCTCTTGACAGATGAGACAAACAGCCTTTTCTTTGCATTGAACACAAAAATAATCGTTTGACCACTGCAGGTTAAATACCCTGCATTCTGAATCAATTTTTCTCTTACCTAACCTTTTCGCCATTATTCCGTTGTATTTGACAGGGGCTAGTCTAGGATTCGCGTGGCCAGACTGAAAAAAAATCATAATGCGTCTCTGGTATTGTTCAGGGGGCCGGGCCAAATGTGGAGGCGGGCCGTATCCGGCCCCCGGGCCTTAGTTTGGGGACCACTGGTCTAGTGAGTCAGAGGACATAGTATCAGACTGGGCTAACCCCCTGATCCCACTGGGAGCGTCTGCGCTACGTTACGTTGTGGCTGAGCCCTGCTGCGACCTCCTCCTGCGTCGTAACCCACCAGGCGCGTTTCAAAACGTTGTGGAAGCGGAGCGTCATATGTGCAGCCTCGCAGTTGTTGTTGATTTTGGAATATTTCCTGGACATTTGTACTTCTACAAGTAGGCTACGTAGTTACATGGTTTATGTTTGTGTCTGTTTAAATCGTGTTTATTGTTGTTATTTCCTATTTTTCCAAAGTTAAGAATAATTGTAATATCCCAGTTATAAACGACATGAATCAAAGATATGTTGCTGTATTTTAGTGGTAAAACAATGCATTCATCATCATAATTATTCTATATATATAATTTACACAGTGCCTGTAAACCGGAGGAGAACGCTGGCATTTCTCCTCCTACTTGAAAGACTGGAGGGATAGGGGCTGCAAAAGTGTGCGTGTATATATGCTATATATGGTCTGAACGTTCCACTTCCTGCCTGCCCGACATTACCTTACGGCTGCGCCGCGTCAAAAATAGGATTCATCCTATATTTTAGAAATTCCGTGCGGCGAGGAGCTTCTGGGACGCTTCGAGTCGCGGCGTAGCGTGGCGCAGCGGGTCTGGTGGAATAGCACCCATTGACTAGAGTGGCCGCGAACGCTAAAAACCCAGCAGACGCAACGTAGCGTGGCGTGGCGTGGCGCAGACGCTCCCGGTGGGATCAGGGGGTTAGTTTACAAAGGCAGGGGAGAAACTAGCAGAAGTGGAAGGTTTCATCATACGACGTGACGGACAGGAGCGCATGATTTAAGACTATGACAGGGCAGAATGAAATCAAATAGCACAGGCAATTGATCTAATAAAGCTACATCACACACATTTACATTTGAAATGGGCAGACCATGGGATAAGAAGGTCTAATGTGTGCCCATGCTCTTGCGTGGGGCCAGAGACATGTTGTATGAAGTTAAAAGCATCTACAACATCAAGAAAATCTTTAGCTAGTGGCTTAGATACAACAGACATGCACGTTAAAGTCCCTGACAATTAAAACGCTGTCATAGTTTGTCACGATACCGGCCAATAGTTCAGAGAACTCCTTTATCCTCTACAGTTCTCTATCGTATAGACGGGTCGTCCACACAAGGCCGACACGGAAACGCGGATAACGATAATGATAACGACTCCCAAGGTGCGTAGATCTGCGGACGAAACGCTCTGGTGTGTACGTCCTATACGATCATTTCCTGATAACGATGACGCCAGAGCCCCGCCTCTCCCTACCTCTGCTGCTCACCCCCGCGTCACCCGTGTCATTGCTGATGTGTTTTGCCAACAACAACAACAATGGCGGATCACAGGGTTGCGTTCGTGCTCCAGACGCTACTGACCATGCTACAGATGTTAGTGCAAGATCTACAGCTCCTCTACCACAACCATCAGCAACAAGTGGACATGGAGAACTACATGAACTACATGTTGCCACCGCGGAGAATAAACAGAAGGGCAACCAGGCAACCGTGGCAACCAGGCAACCGTGGCAACCATGCTCTTATTCGCTGCTTTTGGTGTATTTTGTGGCGGAAGTACAGCACCACTTAAAGGCCCGCCATATGTACTACAGCCTTTACAGCGGGTCGAGCGGTCTCGTTTGGACAGACACGTTTCTTGAGCCGATTTCGTGTGGACGGAAGACGTTTTTGATATCGAATTCGGTTCGTTTTCGTCTCCGTGTAGTCTTAAACAGTCTGTTGACATCTCTCTTGTTGACAGATAGAGTCCTTAATGTGTCGGGGGAGAAGGGCTCCTCTATGAAGGCCAGTAGTGGCGGGGAGCAGGTCTCTGATGTGCTGGGGGGTTTAGAGACTAGAGCTGTAGGTGGTTGTAGGAGATGGTATTAGGACGAGCGAGCTAACTTCAGGGAAAACTCTGGGTTTCCGTTCCTACGACGTTGGTACACTTCTTAGTGGGCTGGATCTCCATGGTAACTTATGCTAAGCGGCTAGCCTGGTCTGGAGCAGGTTAGGTTCCAGGATAAGAGATCAACTCAGTGAAAGCACCGCCTGCTGACCAATCAGAGCTCAGTGTGCGGAGGAAATACAGTTTAAACTGCCGTTGCAGGAAAGACGGCCGGACAAAATCACCGACTGTGTGAACGTGAACATTAATAGAATATCACCTCCCATCTTCAGAGCAATCTGACTATTATAACATTAGCGTTAAGAAAGCTTACTTAAATATCTGCCACAACATAAGTAACTGGATCAAAGTAACATTACGTAGCCTACAGTCCGCAGCACTGTGAGTGCAGATGTCGATGTGTCCCATTATCATTCATATCACATCATATCACATCATAATGTATCATATATTTCCTTATCTGAGTCAGCTTCTTGAGTTGTATCTGGCCGTGCAACACTCACTGTGTCACATACTGTATGCAGAAGTATTATTTTAAGCAACACATTAAGTTAACGAAACACTCGAGTCAAATGTAATTAATGTCAGATCCACTTGTGTCTTAGACGGGGCATATCATAAACCTGTTAATGTACGCATTCAAACACTTTTTCTTTTACCAGCTGTATTCACCTTGCAGGTGCAGCTATGTGGCTTTTATCCTGGATAAAGTGTTTAAGTCATGGATGTTTAAAGTTTAACGTCTTCATATTTGACTAATATTATAGTTGACTTTTCATTCAGGAAGTATGATGCTGCGCTGTCAGTACGCTTCTCCATGTTTGTGATTGGTCAAATGCTCCAGATACCACCCCTTTTATGTGAACGCGCACCTAACTAGATAGGACACGGCTGGCTTGAGCAATCGAGTTGATAGCCAGCGTTGTAGGACAGTTTAGCGAGAGCGCGTATGCTTTGGATTAAGTCAACCGGATAACTCAAAACATATCCAGGATATGTTGAACTAGATTCGTAGTATAGGCCCCTGGGGCCTATACTACAAATACTAACGAACAGGCCGCTGGTGATAGTTATGCGAAGCATAGTATACAAACAACATTAACATGCAAGTACATTTAGACAACATTAGAGCACAACAACTCAATGTAACAAATATTGAGCCCTCATTTGTAGTACTCCATCCTTTTTTTAAATGCAGAGATACATCTGACACTTGAGGCACTTGATGTATGTTTTCCCACTGCATCCGTCTGCCATGAACCCTACAGAAACCTACGTGTTAGTTTGGCCCATAGTGGACTCCATTTGTGTTGTGTAAAATGGGGGAAATAAAAAGTTAGCAAATCCCCATGTCCTCCTCAGAGGACATTCATAAAAACATTTAGTTTTAGGTCAAATAAGTATTACACTGCTCTGAAACTCACTACACTAACTCCTAAGATGTTCCCTTACTATAATTAATTAAAATATTGAACTCACAACACTGGTAATTACAAAATTACAAACTTACCATTTCTCTTTCTATAAATAGTGCTTGTGTTGATGGATGCCATTTTGAAATACAATGAAATTCTCTTTTTCAAAGCCACACCCCCACATATGTCACATGTTTGAAAAGCCCAGGATGTCCTCTGTGGAGTACACTTGGACTTAATGCTGTGGCATGTATAACCTCAAAGTAATGGACCAAAACCAAATGTCCTCCACAGAGGAAAAAAATGAATGGGTGGGTCTCAGGAGGATAACCCTGAAAATGAGCATTTTGGGCCCCTTTAACTCTTGAAACAAAAGTCAGAATGGCATATTTTCAAAGGAGCTGAGATATTCCTTTAAGTTCTTTAAAAGTACACAAACTCACTAGTCTGCGGCAGGAATCTACCTTAGTGTTGGTCATTGCTTGCAGCTTGATGCTTCCCTGTTAAAGTGGGGGACATTTCTGCTCCAGTGAACTAGCCTCTCTTCTCCCAGCGTAAGCCTCCCACTGTAAGAGTCTAATCCATTTTGTGCTGGTTGTATTGTAGTGAGGATGTGCATCAGTCAGCTGTCAGTGTGTGGCACAATGAGGCCAACATGTCACATCCTGTTTGATGTTAAGACTCAAACATCCCCCAGTCTGGCACCAGTGTTGTCGGACTGCTCACAGATAAACAGACTGATGGTGTAGCTTACATAGACGGGAAATAATATTGACCGAATTATTGAAGAAAAATGTACATGCAGAAATTAATGAAGGATCCACGTCTGTTGAAGACTCAACAAGGAGCTTTGGGAATCTGTTCCAGGGGATAGAAACCACAGAAACAGATGTTTCCTCTTTTAACTGATCCATTCAGCGTCTTTAATCTTATTTAGAGTGTTAAGGTTACTAAGACGTGCACTCACAAAGCACAAACATCAGACAAATGAGGAAATGTCACATGGTGTGGTTTGTGATGTGTGATCGTCTGATAAGCAGCTGTTGGAGTCATCCGTTTCTAAAGAATGACCAACAGTGGGAACTTCTCTGATTGCATTATGGACAAAGTGATACTGAATACTACATGTCATTTTCAAATATATAAAGGTTTGAGTTCTTTGGCAAAACTGCCCTCACCCACAACATGATCAGTAACTCACCTCATGTTGACTTTAATTCTTGAAGTCAAATTTTTTTTTTTTAATGCATGAATGAAGAATTCTGAAACGGCAACAAAAACTTGACAAATTGAAGTTAATGTTCCAATTATAATTAGAATCGTAAAAAGGTTAATTAGCAGGCAAGTTGTTGCTGATTCTATGTCTATAGCTTGAAATACTAATGAGCTGCTGCTGGCCACGCCCCTCTGAGAATTAATTGGTTTAAAAAACACAATGGGGCTCTAGGAGGAGATTCAGATTTTAAGGTGGGCAAAATCTGATCAGCTCATTTTCTGACAGGTTTTTATATAAATGGATCAGGACCAAAAGAGAGAGGATCTTTTTTCCTGAAACTTTCTGAATCTTTTCACAAAGAGGGGACACACATCTATGTATGAAAGTCATGAAAAAGTGGATTTTGCATAATAGGTGACCTTCAACATGTCAAGAGGAAACAAAAATAAGGGAAATATACTACAAACATCAAGAAACATGAACATAAAATAGATAAATGACCATAAAAATATGTACAATAGAGCGGTGCAGTGATGATGTGTTTATGAAGGCCGCTGGTGAAGCATCACAAGGGCTCCCTCGACAAAAAGCCATGGCATTTTTCCATTTATGTTTATGATGCTTTGTTGACACCATTTGTTCAGCAGGATAATCTTCACATGTTGACACCACATTGTGATTTTAAAAGTGAAAATGCAACCGCCAGAAATAAAAAGCTAACAGCTAAACAGCTAAATCCAGGTTGAATGGCTACACATCACCACCGCTAAGCTATAGGCGGTTAATGTTTGATGATGTTAAGTTGAATTGGGAGGGATGAAACCCTCTTTAATGGTCACACATGCAGAGCACACAGCACACACAGTGACATGTGTTCTCTGCTTTTAACCCATCCTAGAACCAGGAGTCTAGTACTAGGAGCAGTGGGCAGCTATTGGACAGCGCCCGGGGAGCAATGGGAGTGAGGGGGAAGGGGGGTGTCCGGTGCCTTGCTCAAGGGCACCACGGCAGGGCAGGAGGTGAAATGGGACCTCTCCAAGTAGCAGTCCACCGGAAACGGTGGAAATCCAAACACCATGACGACCTACTAACCTATCAGGCTCTCCTCTCCTCTTTCTCTGCTTCGATCTCTCAGGCAAAAAGCACTTTCTTTGAAGATAAGATCCATTCTTCCTATTCCAATCCCAAAAAAACATTTTCCATCTTGTCCACCCTCTTGGACCCCCCCAAAGCCCCTTCCCCCTCCTCCCTTCTGTCGACTTTGTTAACCACTTTGAAAAAAAGGTTGATGATATTCGCTCTTCTTTTTCTGACTCACCTTTACTCACCACTGGGTCACCAGTCCCACCGTTCACCCACACACTAACCTCCTTTTCCCCTCTCTCCCCAAGTGAGGTTCTTACCCTCATTACCTCTGCCCGTCCTACTACCTGTCCTCTGGACCCTATCCCCTCAAATCTCCTTCAGACTATCGCTCCTGATATTCTAACACTTCTCTAACTTCTGGTCACTTTCCAAACAGTCTCAAGGAGGCAAGAGTAAACCCTCTCCTAAAGAAACCCACTCTCAACCCGTCTGATGTTATAAACTACAGGCCTGTCTCTCTCCTCCCGTTCCTGTCTAAA
>CALSBZ010046932.1:10512971-10525092 GCA_943591055.1 Gobionotothen gibberifrons
GCTCCAAAATGGTGGAATGAGCTCCCCTTTGAAATCAGGACAGCAGAAAGCTTACACATCTTCCGGCGCAGACTGAAAACTCATCTCTTTCGACTCCACTTCGAGCGATAGAATTACTAACAAATAACTGCTAACAGAGCACTTATATACTAATAAAGGGGACTTGAACCGGCGACCTATGGCTCACAGTCCAAGCCCCACTGACTGAGCCACTGCCGGACCTATTGTATTATTTAGACACGTGTTAGCAACCACCGTTTTAAAGACAGGTAACTTTTGGGGTGGTTATTATATTTATTGTGACACAACTTGAACATCTTGTAAGCTTGTATTAGACCCTTTTTTGGTCTGATAAAAAAACACATTAACTTGGAGATAAGTTAGCCCAAAAGTGCTAAATGCTATCTCATTTCCAAGTTACTCTGTATAGCTGTAATATGGATGTAAGCAGGGTGAGAATGAGAGAGCTGTTGAGTTTTGTACTTTAGTATAACTTCCCCTCACTATTAAATACACTATATAAACAGTACTAGCATGGACACGTAGCGTGAGTATGTTTTTTCAGACCTGCTCAGTAAATATGTACCTGTTTGTACAGTAGTGAGCATACAGATTAAAGTTTGTAAAAGGATGTTTATATAGTTTTACTTTTGCTCCCATTTACTTCAATTCATCGTAACTTTTCTCTGTTTTGGATTCTTGGTTTGCCATGGAGGAATGTGAGGAAATGAAAGCTTCTCTCAAGTATTCAAAGTTACATGGGGTGGGTTAATGACATACAAATAATAAGTGTTTCTTCAAGCATGTGGCTTCACATGATCTCCTGTCTGTACTGTATACGGTTTCGTTTCTGCAGGATGTGTACACACTGACGTCATCCTTGTGTGCATAAGATTTATATATAAACAGCCGTGTTTCTCACCACCATAAATTACATTTATTCAAGTGCGGTACTTAAGTACAAGTTTGAGGTACTTGTTCTTTACCTGAGTATTCTAATTTCATGCTACTTTATACTTCTACTCCACAAAATGTTAGAAGCCAATATAGAACTTTTTACTCCACTACATTTATTCGTCAGCTTTTGTCACTAGTTACTTTTTAGGTTTAGATGATTAACTAATACAAAATACAAATTAATTATTAAATACACTTTGACATATATTTATAGGTTAAAATATCAGCAGTATAAAAAGTTATTTAAATTCGCTCCACTTTTACCAGCTATGATAAAAACACACCAATAACCCTAATAGTAACCCAATAACTCAGTATATGAATCTGAAATGGACCATTATGCTTAAAGAGTACTTTTACTTTTGGTACTTTAAGTATATTTTATAGCCGATACTTTTGTTCTTTTACTTAAGTAAGGTTTTCAATGCAGGACTACGGTGGCCCTAAAGTGCAAGTCAAAACAGCATTTCAGGAAACACCACAGCATTTCACAAAACGCCACAGCATTTCACAAAACGCTACAGCATTTGAGAAAACGCCACAGCGTTTCAAAAGGCTACAGCATTTCAGAAAATGCCAGAGCATTTCAGAAAACGTCACATCGTTTCACAAAACGCCACAGTATTTAGGGAGAACACTTCTTGTCTGTGATTGGACAGAGCCAGCCAGAGAAGCACTGCTGTGATTGGTTGTTTTTGCTGCCAGTCAAGAAATTATGCTTCGTAATTGGTCAGCACCCTACAGCTCAACATGTCCCGAAACATCAGCCGTTAGCTGTTAGCACACAGCTCCTCATATCTGTTCAGAAACTGGACAAAAGTTAAACATGAACAAACCACGGACTGTCTATGTCATGGCGAATACAGTCGCTAGTTTATTTATGTCTGTATGACGTTGTTGTTAGTTTGGACGGAGCAGCTACAGGTTGGTTTATCCAGATCGATCCAATCTCCATTCAGAAAACACGCATTTTAAAAGGTTCTTCGCCTGCCGTCTTGTCTGCAGACTTGTCACAGCATTAATTCATGGTTTTTACTAACCGGTATCAGTATGTTGTTACTTCGGCATCATTTTGAAACGTGTATTACAATTACAGTTTTTCTCGGTTGCTAACACACTAAAATGCTACATAAAGCACAATTATTTTAACTGACACTCAAAGAGCAAAACATCGGCTCAAATCTCTAAAACTCTAAACACGTTTTCAGCTTTTCACACAATTTGCAAATCAACATGGCACTTTTTGCAAACCACTGCACACGTTTCTCCACGTAAGACACAGGAATCTGACATAAAGTCACGTGTTTGCACATACATAACACTGATATTCAAAATGCCTCACACATGGGCCAATGATCAAGAAACACGTTCCACCTGACCAAACACCTGACCTAATTGTTGGCTCATCAATCAGGATGTTAGCACTATAAAAAGACCACAGGTGAGTACTTTCTTACAGCAACAATGGAAGCCAACATGGAAGCAAGAGCAAGAGGAAGAGGAAGAGGAAGAGGAAGAGGAAGAGGTGGGCTGAGAGTGAGAGGAGGAAGAATGAGAGGTTGAGGTAGAGCTGGAGGGAGAGGACGTTCAGAGGGTTCAGCCTTATCTAAGCCGATGTACTGTTGCCTCTGTAATCCGGACACTTAGACTTGAAACAGGTTAGTTACCAGTTTGTAGCTCTGCATAATTCATGATGTATCAGTGCTTATATCTGTTGTGTGAAATGTATTTACTTCATTACTGTAATTTAATTGTTGGCATGTTGCATACTATAACTGTACACAAATCCTGCACAATCTACTGTGGTAGACTTACTTTTATGCAACACACACACTGACCAACCACTATCTCTTTGTTGTTTATCTGAAGGACTGAGAAACAAAGAGGTGCAGGTGGAAGGCTAAGGATGCTCAATGAGGCACAGGTAGCAGCAGTTACAAACTGGGTTTTGGCAAACAGTGCATCACACTTAGAGAGATCCGAAGCATAGTAACTATGTGCTGAGATGCATGTTGCACAATGTTAGTTTTGAATAAAATGTGATTTTTGTTCAACAACTCATTTGTATTTCTTCATTTACTGTATTTCTGTAAACTCAAGCAATCTTTCTCTGCAGAACCCTCTATGTACAGAGCATAGCCCCTAAAAGATGAAAGTGCTTTAGATTATGCTCAGCAGTGTGTAGCTGGGTGGTCAAACCATCTAGTATTAAGAATGGAGTGTGTTATATTTGGTGCAAAAGTTTGCATTTGGTAAGTGTTTATGTAGTTTTGAGTGCAGTTCTTCATTTAGCAGGAGTAATGAGGTGTTTTGCACGTTGGGTGTGGGGTTTTGTGAATTGTGTTTAGTGTTCTGAGAAACTGAGCAATTACAAAAAAAAAGTGTGTTAGCAATCGAGAAAAACTGTAAATCACGGTAAAATATGTTCATTTTGTTGTAGTATTTAGTAGTATTTGCATGGATATAAGCCCCGCCCCCTCTCCAGCGCTTCTTGTTTGAATGACACAGCTGACAGCCGCGGTGAAACGTGAAACTCGAGCGATTAGAGCGATGCGAATATTCGGGGTTTATATCCATGTAAATGCTATGGTAGATCGGATCGATCAGGATAAACTAACCTCTAGCTAGCTACTCCGTACACACTCACAACAACGGCATACAGTCACAGACATAAATAAAGCAGCGACTGTATTCACCATGACATAGACAGTCTGTGGTTTGTTCATGTTTAACTTTTGTCCAATTTCTGAACAGATATGAGGAGCTGTGTGCTAACAGCTAACGGCTGATGTTTCGGGACATGTTGCGCTGTCGGGTGCTGACCAATCACGAACCGTCATTTCTTGACTGGCAGCAAAAACAACCAATCACAGCAGTGCTTCTCTGACTGGCTCTGTCCAATCACAAACAAGAAGTGTTCTCCCTAAAGCAGTGGTTCTCAAAGTGGGGGGCGCGCCCCCCTGGGGCGCGAGAGACCAGGAGGAAAAAAGAGTATTAAAAAAAAAAATTTCATAATTTTTTTAATTATTGATTCGAAAATAATATGATGCAGTACAGTACTATTACGTCTGGGTCTCTGTTTTTCATTAAAGCTCAGCTCTGTGTGTGTGTGGAACGAGCCATTTTGTGTGCGCGAGCGAGAGAGAGAGAGAGCGCACCAGTACCGGAGATCGTTGTTGTTAGCTTATGGTGCTAGCGAGCTACACTAACGGATATAAGGAGTTTTTTCAACAACAAAGTGGAGGAGAGTCCTGTCAGACTGAGAGGCTCAGTGAACTAAAGGACTCTCTCAGTTTTATCTCAGTGGGTCTCAAATGTTTTGGTCACCATTAATGTAAACAATTATTTCCGAGGCACACGTTTATATGATTATTATAGTTATACAAAAATAAGAGAATAAATGAAAAACAGGTATGAAATACTATATGACAGTAAAACAAGAATAAAGTTTAAAAGGGTGATTTGTAAAATATCCATAAAGAAAAAGTAAATCTGTTTACATTTCTGTTTCATATGGGTGTTGAGAGATGTATCCATAGATCTCTTCATGTTGCTCTCAAAGTGCACCAGATTGATGCATTTACCTTCAATATTTAAAAATAAATCTTCCCGGGGGAGCTTGCCCCCGGACCCCCCTATGTAAGGTCCACACACCATCTATAAAAATAGCACTTTACCCCTGCTTACACCTATATGCCGTGAGCTGATTATCGAGCCTTCATTGTAACAGTCGCGGGTACACTGTGTATATGCGGGAGGATTGTTGCAGTAGAAAATTCCACTGTAGCGCCCGGGACATTAATGGTAAACCCTAAATGTTTGATCACCCTCTATGAAACGTCAAGCTACCCCACAGCACCCCCAAAATAAATCTCTGGCGCCGCCACTGAGCCTGACTATTTGTGTTGGGGGGGCCCGACTTTTTTTTTTCTCCAAAGGGGGGGCCCGACAGAAAAAGTTTGAGAACCACTGCCCTAAAGGAATACCCTTTCCGTATAAGTTGAAATGCTGTGGTGCTTTCTGAAATGCTGTAGCGTTTTCTGAAATGCTGTGGTGTTTCCTGAAATGCTGTGGTGTTTCCTGAAACGCTGTGGTGTTTCCTGAAATGCTGTGGTGTTTCCTGAAATGCTGTAGCATTTTCTGAAACGCTGTGGTGTTTCCTGAAATGCTGTTTTGACTTGTACTTCAGGGCCACCGTACAGGACTTTAATTTGTGGAAAAATATTGCTACATTTACTTAAGTAAAACATCTGAGTAGTACTTCCACCACGGCCTCCAAGGCGAGGAATCCTAACACTCAGAAACATTATGAGAGATGGAGGAGGGCGTGGCATGCCTTCAGGGTTTGTGCACGAGACAGTGTGTCAATATTTATCACGGTCTCTGTGCTGGTGTCTGCACAGATCAGAGGTGGGAGAAGTACTCAGATCTTGTATTTCAGTAAAAGTGGAAGTGCTCGGATCTTGTACTTGAGTAAAAGTAGAAGTACCAGAGTGTAGGAATAGATGAGAGTAAGACCTACGTCACTTCCGGGCGACAATTACGGCCCGCCCACTTTTGGGGGAAAACAACGCTGCCATTTGAATGGTGGTCAATACAAATTCTGAAGTTTTTGCCAATCCGATCAGAAATGTAAGAAAACCGTGGATTTATAGATCTTCAAAGAGCCCAATTACGATGGCCAGTCAGGCAAACAATTACATTAAATCATTTGAAATCAACAATCGGGCTCGATATATGGTTCTCCTGCCCTGCCGTGGTGCCCTTGAGCAAGGCCCCGGACACCCCCCACTCCCCTCCGGCAGTGGCTCAGTCAGTATCGGGGCTTGGACTGTGAGCAGTAGGGTCGCCGGTTCAAGTCCCTGAACAGACCTAAATATGGAGTGTGGACTGCTTCTTGGAGAGGTCCCAGTTCACCTCATGCCCTTGAGCAAGGCACCGCATTCAAAATGTTACTCAGTAAAAGTAGAAAAGTGTTAGCATCATCAGAATATACTTGAAGTACCAAAAGTAAAAGTAGTCATTGTGCAGATTGGTCCATTTCAGAATATTATATCTGGTATGTTTTATAATGATTGATCATGAAAGTGTTCTCAAAGCTGGTAAAGGTGCAGCTAGTTTGAATGACTTTACTGCAGGGTAGCTGGTGGATTTACTCCAGGTGGAACTAAAGTCTGATTTAACACTTGTCTGATTTAACACTTGATTATATTTCACATCATTCATCCACATCTGTGAAGTAACTAAAGGGATTAAATACATGTAGTGGAGTAAAAGTACACCATTTACCTCTGAACTTTAGTGGAGTGGAAGTACAGAGTAGTAGAAAATTGAAATCCTCAAGTAAAGTACACGCACCTTAAAATGGTACTTTACAGGATTTGAGTAAATCTACTAGTTACTTTACACCCCTGGCAGAGATTAATCTGGAGGGCTGGTCTGGCTTATTAAACAGCCATAGTGCCACTGTTTCCTGTTTCCATTGGCTCTGCATGCAGGACATTAAAATGAAGGGAGGCACATTTTCCTTATTTTTCCAGAGCCTTGGCAGACAAACAGCGCACTGTTGAGTCATGAAGAAACTCTGCTCAGTGGACTTTGCCCTCCCTATCTGAACACGTAGGAACCGGCACATTAAACCACAAGCAGTCAAGTTCACACTGCACTAAAGGGAAGACTTCAAAATGGAAA
Organism: Gobionotothen gibberifrons; assembly: GCA_943591055.1. NCBI lineage: Eukaryota > Metazoa > Chordata > Actinopteri > Perciformes > Nototheniidae > Gobionotothen > Gobionotothen gibberifrons. The sequence continues at coordinate 10,519,620 of CALSBZ010046932.1, forward strand.
GGGAACGCTTGAATGATATCAACAGTTAACTTCTTAGAGGGAATCATTTTTAAGTGCACAGACAAGCATCCTTATTATCATTGCTGCTCCTGTCGACCAATCAGAGCCCTCTCTCCTCCTCAGACAGACCCACCCCCCTCTCTTCTCCTCCTCCTGCTTCTTTACTACACATTAGAACATAAAGACACTCACTCCCACACTAACCTCCATCCGACAGTCTGCTTATCTCTTCTGTCTGATTCTTTTCGCAAACGGTGAGTTTTTCCACTCGACTTGCACTCGCTCCTTGTTTTCCTTGACTTTGATTAATCGCACGCGCTTTAGTCAACGTGCAGAGTTGTGTAGATCGAGTTGATTTGATGTGTTTTGTGCACGATTCAGTTCAAGATTTAAAAAACAAGTTTGGAAGGATTTCTCCAGATGTGTAAACGTTTCCGTTCATTTCTCTCCTCTGAGTCACAGCAGCTGGAGGCAGAACCAATCCGTTTATCGTGGAAACATTATGGAGTTATTGCATTGCTTTTTATGATGAAGTTAATGTATTTGTTATCAACTGTAAGTGAGACAGCGTAACATCCTGCAACAGAAGTGCAGGAAGTACTTGTTTGAATGTTATGTAATAGTGAAAAAAATATAAAAGCAGTCAAATACTACTTTTACAATTATTGTAGTCCTTTTTTCTTTTGGAGGATGTGATATTTTGTGTCATGTTGAAATAGTGATTGTAGTGTATTCATATCCCCACCCATTCAGTACAAATGAAAAGTATACGAAAGCAAAATACTTTTTTTTGGTAAAAAATGCACTTCTAAAATAATAATAAAATCAATAATAAATAACAATTAAACAAAAAAAGAATAAGAAAACTTTAATTATGAGCATCAGAGGCAGAAAATGTAATACTTTTAATTAAACACATCTTCTCTGCAGTATTGAGATCAGTATTGAGATCAGTATGAAGTCACAGTAGTGTTATTACCGTGTTATAAAGAGTGCATCATTGATCTGAGGGTGTGTCCATGATGCAGCACTTATCGATCAGCCTCTTACAGGAAGTGCACTCTGTTTCCTCTGCACTGAAACATGAGCCACTCTTTAAACACACATCAGAACACGCTCCAGTTAACACAACTCCTCTGGTAGTGTGTGTGTGTATATATATGTGTGTGTGTGTGTGTGTGTGTGTGTGTTTGTGTGGATTACCTGTGTGTGTAAACACCACAGTGTGCACAAAGAGCAGGTGTAGGCTGTAGTTAGTGTGGATCAGAGTGAAGTATGGAGTGTAAACTGTAATAAAGGAGTGAGGCGTGGTGTGTCATCTCAGAGGACGTCAGTACCCATAATCCTGCTGCCACACTGATTTGTAATCTGGCTCTTGTGTAATCGGGGAAACCGGCATAATCCCTCTCTGTTATCCTGATATGAAGTTTATTTCTTTCAAATTGAACTTCCTTTGACTTTCAATACCAGACTCTGAAGCTGGGCCACGGTATGTATTTATTGAAGCGGATTTTAGTTCTGTTTTTACGCCATATCAGCAGCATCAAGATATGGGAGTAAGGAAACCAGGCCAAGTCTGTGGCGTTGATATCTGCGTCTGATTGACAGATTATGGATCTGATGATGGTTCAAAGTTCCTGCATCAATCAGTTTGGCTATCTTTACAGACTTTAGTTTGGTGGGGTTTGCATTCTCTATTTTTAGAAATGAAGATATTATCAAAAGCTTTAGTCTTTGGCACTTTTAGTACTTTTTGGCACAATTAATATGACTTTAAATCGAACAGGAACCAAGAACGTCAAAGCAAGTCTTTAGCCTTTTTTGTGAAAATCCTGCAATATAACAAGCTTTTTGGCAATGCATTTTGGAGAATACCCAACATTTTGTAATTTAAAAGAGAATTGAATCCTTTAGGTTATGTGCAAACTAAAAGAGAAAGTGATTTCTACCTGTCACATTCACATGTCTATTGCACTTCACCCAAATGACTAATGCGTGTGAACGTACTAATGTGACAGCTGCAGCCATAAACAGGTTTAAGAACTAGTTTGCCTGGTTCAGTCTATACACTGAAAGCCAAATGTGGTGATGGCTTCCTGTCAACATAACCCTATATCTATAACCAACGCAGGTCAGTGTTTTAGCTGCTGCATTCAGTTCAGGAAACACATCTTGATGAAAAAGATTACTTCCTCTCATTTTGTTATTTGTGTTGTTGGCCGCATCCTATTCAGTTCAGGGTTTTGCAAGGCAAACATATTAAAATCCCTCCCTGCTCTTTCCATCTTCCTCTAGCCTCCACATTGACTCTCTTCCTTCTTCTTCTCCCTCTCCTCAGAGCCGTCATGGTGTCCCATAAGGAGTTTGCTGCTGCAGGGAAGCAGCCCGGCCTGCAGGTGTGGCGGATCGAGAACCTGGACTTGAAGCCGGTCCCCAAAGCTCTGCACGGCAGCTTCTTCACTGGGGACGCCTACCTGCTGCTCTTCACCACCTCCGCCCCCTCATACAACATACACATGTGGCTGGGTAAGACGGCGATACACACTGTGCACAAAAGTACATGTTAATAAGTACATCAAAGTATGTAAAATATTCTTCCTCTTTCTTAACAACATTATCGTAGTCAAATCTGCATTTGCATCTTGCTTCACAAAAAGGATGTTGTCATGCTGTTTTCAATACAGGAACAGCATTGCATTGCATGTTTGTGCCTTGATTTGAGTGAGGACACAGTAGAAGGAGGTGAGATAGAAGGAAAGAGAAAGGGGGGGGGGGGGGGCTTGGAGGTTATACCATGCAACATATACACTGGGTAGCAGAAGCCATTTTACTGCATTTCCCACAATGCTAGCTTGGGGGTTTTCTCCTGTTATTCTCTTATTTTATACAATGCTTTATAGTTAACAACTGTTATCTTATGGTTTCTCCACTTCTCTAAGTGGTGATGTGATGTCTTAAGGTTTCTGACAATTTCTCTTTGTATGTGAACTAAATGGCAATGCTTATTGGATCTTGTGGTAAAGTTGTCAGTAACATTTAAAGGGTTCCTTCAAGGTTGCTATTTATGCTTATTATGTGTTTGCGGTTTCTATAAAAACATGTTTCCATATCTTACACAAAAAAAAAAACATTATCATTGAATACTGTCTGCCTAAATATACTTGTATCCACCGTATGTCCTAAATGCTCAGTTTTAGCGCGTGTATCTTTAAAACCACTCCCGAAAATAATTTAAGATACTTTCACAGTGTTTTTATAGCACATATACCTGCTTTATGTATACCTGTCCCCAAAGCTGATAAACAAGTGGTACGGGACCATACGATACACACACTCTAAACTGTTTTAGATATTATGTGGTCACTACACTATAGCTGGGCTCTCGAAATGAGGACAGATCAAATAAGGCATCTGATCTCACTTCTGAAACATCCTCTGCGGTATGTGGTGGAAAATGTCTTCTCTAAAAGTCATACCACTTTGTGAAATTCTTCCACCCCCCACTCTACGCCCTCTCTGTACTGTCTACTCTCATGGAGGTTTAATTCAGACGGGACAGAGCAAACTATGACATGCAACTTCAAATCCTTTGTGGAAAGTAATGTTTTCTCATGCTCTCTACTTTTCCTGCTACAAACCAATAACAGAGGCTTAAATTAAACTGCTGCTCCTGTGTGCCAAAAGAGACAAGTCCCAGCATATTGGGGGTGTTCCTGCCAATTTTACTGCAGAGTCAGAACAGGGACAGTACTTTCTGTTCTCCACTGCCAGTGCAACCCTCTGTAAACGTGGAGGTAGAAATAACATGAGGACATAATTAATCCCTTGTCTGGGATCGATGTTAGTCATGTGGGATCATGGAATAGTTGAATCCCTGGTGAGTGCCATCTGACGGTTATAGCCGTATACAAGCTGCAGATGTGGTTTATGTGGTAGAAGCCTCCAGTCCTGACTCAGGAAATCAGAAACTTAAGTGCTACAGTAGTGTTGATGTAAAATATCTCAACGCTTTTGTACAAACTAGATCCTTAAGCATCTGTGTTATAAAAACAACAACTAGGATAGGTTGGTTTGACTACAATTGTCTCTTTCCTGTAGGAGACGATTGTTCACAGGATGAGAGTGGAGCGGTGGCCATCTTTTCCACACAGCTGGATGACTTCCTGGGTGGTGGGCCGGTGCAGTACAGGGAGCTGCAGAACTGCGAATCCAACACCTTCCTGGGGTACTTCAGGTCAGGAATCAAGTACCAGGTGAGGTCACTATACAATCAATAACGCTCAAAAGTGCCACAATGAGCAGTCGGTTTTAGTCTTTGCTTATTTTAATTGTATTTCATTTCCAGATTCATCTACGTTTGTGTTAACGCATAACTCATGTGACCACTTTTTAGTGAAGCACGCATGGTTATCAAGATGTTGTAACAGTAGGCTCACATTACATTTGTTCATACAAAAGTAATCGCTATTTTGTCAATTTAAACATTAAGCCTTTTGAGTTCTTGCGTGATATGACTTACCCTAATTTCCCTCAAAATACGATAACTTTAAGTGTCTGGTAGGATGGTAAAATGTCTCATTTGGTAACGCGTAGTGTGGTCACAATTTTCCAAATCTCTGGGTTCGGAAAACATCCTCTATGCTAAACATCGGCGTGTTAGCAATGCCATTGTGAGCATGTTAGCGTGCTAATGTTAGCATTTAGCTACAAGCTCTGGTGTACGTAGGAACAGCCTAACAACAGGGCTGCTAGCATAGCTCAAGTCTTGTTTTCTGTTGAAAAAATGTGTAGTTTAATATTCAAATGTACTTGTTTGAGAAGGGAAAACTAAAATGAACTGTTCACAATTCAAACATAGGCCTATGCACCATGTGACAAGGGAATAACCAGTATACTTAATTTCACAATGAAATATTAAGTGAGCAATAATCAGTTACATTATATCACATATATATCACGTATACAGGGAACGTTATGATTAACACAAATGGACTCAGGACTTAGTTTGACCTACAAATATCTACAGGGTTTAATGATTGTCAGCCCCCGATGAACTTTGCCAAACAGTGAAGCTAATGAGTCTGAAGTTCAGAGGAAGCACAACATTCCCCCGTCTTCATAGAAACACCAGGGTGTGTCTGCCAGAGTGACTGACTTTAACCAAGGCAACCATCCCGGGATCAAAGGAGGACATTTTGAAAGACTATGCCACATCTGAACCAGCCGTCTGTTTCCCATTTCATTGAAAACCATCCAAACCTCCTTCTGGAGCGAGTTGGGTGAAATTAGCCTAAAGTCACACACACACACACACATACACACACACACACACACACACACACACACACACACACACACACACACACACACACACACACACACACACACACACACACACACACACACACACACACACACACACACACACACACACACACACACACACACACATACACACACACATACACATACA
>CALSBZ010046932.1:10526853-10568157 GCA_943591055.1 Gobionotothen gibberifrons
TCACCGTGGGAACGAGTGGACACAGGGAGGTCCTTTGTAATGCCCTGCTCATGTGCCAAGTCTGTGCCAAGGCGGTATTGTAAACACTTCCTTTACAACAAGAGAGGGGGGTAAACTCCACAGAGAACCGATGATAGGGATGAGGAGGGGGGCTTACAGAACATATTTTAAAAACATCAAGATCTTTATATATTTTTTTTTCAAACTTACTTTTTATTTGAACATCACAAGAACAAACATACACAATAGCCATATTTACATACTTAATTATCAGGTCATCTTACAAAACAGTACAGAAAATTACAGAAATGTTTGACAAGATCAGAACAATATATACAGCAGCCGAAACATAAGTAAATAAAAGAAAAAAAAGAGAAAAAAAGAAAAGAAAACCTGCATCATCAATGATAACAATTAAAGGGAGAGAACAAATACAAAAATAAATGAATAAATAAATCAAGATAACAAGGTACGATGGTTTAGGGGACTAGGCCTTGATCCTATTCAATTAAGTATACTAAACACTACATTATTGTAGTAGCAGAGGCATTACAGGCATCTATCCATCCGTTTATTATTTACTGTTATTTTTGTATATTTGACTGTGAATACATTTATGTATATATATTTTAGTTAGATATTTTAATTTTCGATTTCGCATTTCGATACTCCTGTCTGTATCTCACACACACAGAAGATTGACAATAAAGTTGACTTTGACAATTCTTCAAAATATTTTGTTTCTGAAGGCTCAGGGCATATGTCTTTTTTGTACCTTTCCTACAACTCCCAAACCTTTGGGATCCAGTGGTTATATATGTTGGAGGTTCAGGTTTAACCGTCTAAATGTGATGCACTTGATGGCTGGATAGGATTTGAAGTAAATATGCTTAATCTCTGCCAGCAGGGCAGTCTGTTTATTTCGTTGGCTGTCCAGTCTTCATCTGTGTATGAAATCATGATTGGATCTTGGAGTAGTGATGATCCTGACAGAAGAGGAGACTAATGATTCCTTCCTCTGGTTGTGAAGGTTCTGGGGCCCAAAACCGCCATAGCTCCCAGCACCGTGGACGATGATAAGGTGGACACCTCCAACAGGAAGAAGGGTGCCCTCTACATGGTGAGTAATGTAAGTAACACGCTGTTGGTGTCAACTGAATTTATGTGCACTACACTGCATGTGCATGTGTTCATAAATCAGTTAAAGACATACTAAGCAGCAGTATATGAAATCAAGCCTGATGATTGTGAAAAAAAGGCTGTGCTACAATCTGGTGGCACTGATTTGAATAAAAAAACATCTTATAACCCTCTATTTTTAGTTATTGGTCGTATCTCAAAAACCTGCATGTATGCACTCATCTTTATGGAAAATGTTACTAATCTACATTTCTAAGGCTGCTTTAAATTAATATGCATGTACACTCTACAATCACAAAATAGGACGAAAGATGTGCATGTTGTAAGAAATGAAGAGGTTTTGAGGCCGTTATAGACACACGTCCTCGCTTACCTTGACGCTTTAAGAACAGAACTACTAGGAGTTGGGGTCTTTGTGGTTCTCAGGTCTCTGATGCCACCGGCGCGGTGAAGGTGACGGCTGTGGCTCCGTCCAGTCCCTTCAAACAGGCCATGCTGTCTCCTGAGGAGTGCTACATCCTGGACAACGGGGTCGACAAGAACATCTTCGTTTGGAAAGGTGACGACAGCAGGGCAGTTTTAAAAACACAGCTTTACTTAAATAAAAGGACTTACTCCTTCCTCAAGTAGCACATGGCACTATGTTCTCATCATGTCATGTCTTATCTGACTCCTACCAGGTCCCAAGGCTAACATGACAGAGCGTAAAGCAGCCATGGCAACAGGCCAGCAGTTCATCAAAGACAAGGGATACTCCAGCAAGACCCAGGTAACGCTGACATGTGCAGAACTGCTCAAACACACACTAGGCTTAGAAAAGCAGCAAAAGTGCTGATTCTGTGTCTGTAGCTTTAAATGCTAATGAGCTGCTGCTGGACACGCCCCTCTGAGAGCTGATAGGGTAGAAAACAATGGTGCTCAAGGAGGAGATTTAGGTGATAAGGTTGGCGGGTGTTACCTGATTATTGGCTAAAGGTTACACAAGCCAAAAAAACTTGGTGACTGACATCACAAAGCGGCCAAAATCTGATCAGCTCATTTTCAGACAGGTTTTTATATAAATGGATCAGGACAAAAAGAGAGAGAATAGTTTGTATCTTTATGAATCTCTTAACACAGAGGGGACATATATTTATGTATAAAAGACATGAAAAAGTGGTAATAATAGGTGACCTTTAACAGTGCAAGACTACAGTGCATGGGCGGTTCTAAGGGGTGGCCAACAATACATTTGCCCCCCCTGTGCCCAACTCCAAAAGAAGAATCTATAATAATATAATTTGTGATAGTGTTGCAACAAAGATTGATAAAATCAAAAAAAACACATTAGACACATATATGACAAGAAACTAATATTTGACATCACATTACAATCACTGAAGACAATAACAAAATACCAAAGTCACACTTGAACTAAAACCCCCTCTCTGTCCCCCTTACAGATCCAGGTTCTTCCTGCAGGAGCCGAGACCACCATGTTCAAGCAGTTCTTCTGCGACTGGAAGGACAAAGACGAGAGCACGGGCCCCAGCAAGGCCTACACCATCGGCCGCATCGCCAAGGTGGCCCAGGTGCCCTTCGACGCCTCCTCCCTGCACTCCAACAAGACCATGGCCGCCCAGCACGGCATGGTGGACGATGGCAAGGGCAAGGTCCAGGTACGAGAGGGCTGACATCTGAGAAGAAGGTGAAGATGGATCATTGTTGTGAGGTTGGGGATAACAGGGTGTGGTCTTTGCTTCCAGATTTGGCGTGTTGAGGGGGAGAGGGTGCCTGTGGACCCCTCCTCTTACGGTCACTTCTACGGTGGAGACTGCTACCTGATCCTGTATAGCTACAGGCTGGGGGCCCGCGAGCACCACCTCATCTACACCTGGTGGGTAAAACAAATGTGTGAATTACAAGCTGTAGTATTGGGAGCACACATGACCTCAAACGCACCATGGATAGATAATGAACCAATGGACCCCACAACCACTCAGACATAGAAGCAAGACACACAGCTGTTAGCCTCTTTTGTTTTTGTGTTAGTTGTGACTCGTCCCTCTGTGGCTCAGCTTTTTATAGCCTCCTTGTGTCCCTTTTGAAGTTACAAAAGATTCAAAGGTTTTATTTGTCATAACAACTACAGCAGTAGATAGTGCAACACAATAGTGCAAAAAACGTATGTTTCCAGCAAATTGCAGAGTATATACTCCGAAGTCATGTTTTGCCATTATGTCTTTCACTTTTTAGTAGTTTTCTGCTCTTTTTTGTTGTTGTTTCTTTGCGAACATCTTTTGTGTCTTTGTTGTGGTTTTCTCTCTGTGGTTTTTTCTTGTGCCACCTCGTAGGCACTTTGTCTCTCTTTGGGGTCTTTGTTGTTGTTTAGTGAATCTTTAAAATCCTTTTTTGTCTCTTTGGTTTTCATTATGTGTCTCTTTATGGTCATTTCCCGCTCTTTGTGGTTGTTTTGAGTCTTCTTGTGGACATTTCGTATCTCGTTGTAGTTGTTTTGTGTCTCTCTGTAGTCTTGACGCATCTATCTGTGGTCTCTCTTTGTGGTCATTTTCTGTCTCTTTGGTTGTTTTGTATCTCTTTGTATTCATGTTGTGTCTCTTTGTTGTCCCCATGTATCTCTTTATTGTTGTTCTTTTTGAGTTAATGTGTGTTATAACTGTCTTGGTCTAATAGTACTCTTTGCAGTTGTTTCCACCCTTCCCATAGTCATTATGCATGTCTTTGGCTCACAGAGACAAAAAATAATTCCGCCTGTGTGTGTGTTCCTGTCTCAGGCAGGGGCTGAAGTGCACACAGGATGAGCTGGCTGGCTCAGCGTTCCTCACAGTGAAGCTGGATGACTCAATGGGAGGATCCCCTGTCCAGGTGAGCAATGACTCACTGCGAGTAAAAACAGGTTCACATTCTGGACCATCCCATAGTGATCCTCAACAGAAACACCAGACTTAGCCGTGACTCAAGAGCATTAAAGGACTAATACAAAATAAAGCATTGAATGTAAAAAATAATTATGTTAGCAGTTTTTTTCTCAGAAGCTGACATGACTAGACAAAGGTGTTCTCTTGAGGATTGTGGAAGTTGCAGCTGAGGTGTCAACATTGAGAACCAACCCAAAGAAATTCACATTGACATAAAGGGTTTACCTTCTTAACAATAAGCTAATTTCACTTTGAACATAACTTTCACAAAGTTGTTTTCCTGGTTGCTATAGATGGGTTTATTAGAAACCAAAGAGTAACATGTCTGGCTTAACAGTAGCAGCAATGTGGGAAAACACTTTTATTAAGGGATCTGCTTCTCAAATCCATTAAACCTGATAATCACACAGGACTAAATACAGCTGACTAAAATCAACAATTCAAAAAAAGAATTGAACATTCTTCTGCCATGAAAAATAATAACATTGGACCACCAGCAGAGGGCAGTGTCGCTATAATATTTGATACCACAATTCAAGTTCAAATGTAAAATGGTCATAACAGAGTAGACAAACAAATGCTGCACACATTGAACTCCAAATTTGATCAGTTACTTCAAACAGATTTCCTTTATTTAACATTCAAAAAAACATTCAATCAAAAAGCAAACAACCTGACAATGATGTAATCCAAAGGTTTGAGATATTTATTTCATACAGGATATACTGTTGTATTTGTTCAGCCTATTTACTATACATTACTCACTTTATCCTTCAATTTGGTTCACTTCTCCATGGTACTGTACCAACATAAATTAGGAGGGTATTGATTGAACTTGATTGAGTCGTGTGATCACCAAATCTATATTCATTTATGTAAAAGTTCAACTTTGTAGAGATTTATAAATGTCTGTTCTCTTAATCCCTGAGCTTGAATTGATAATGAGAATTGTTCAGATAAATAAATAAATATTTAATTACAATATTTATTAGATACAAAGGTTCTCTTCTGTGTTTCTCTTTTGCAGAAGTAATGCATTTTTCTTATTTGTATATGTATATTGTTGAGATGAATACATTTAGAATGACCAAAATAAAATAAAACGAAATGAAATGAAATAAGTTTTCATTGACAAATAGTAATGGAAATATGAATTTTAATGTAAAAAAAACATGGAATCAAATATATAATAATAATAAAAAAAATTGTAGATCATATTGCCATGTTCCTTCCTACCCATAAATCTTCATATTGCTGTTAGTTGGACGTACACACTTTTATATTACTGGATATGTGGACAATCTGTGTCACTGTTTCAGGCTAGCTAAGTTAGTAAACAGTCTACAACCTTCATTGTGATGTCTTCCTTTGAATGACCTATCCACAGGTGAGAGTGACTCAGGGCCAGGAGCCCCCCCACCTGATGAGCCTGTTCCAGGGAAAGCCCATGATCATCCACAGCGGGGGAACGTCCCGTAAAGGGGGTCAATCTCAGAGCGGCACCACCCGCCTCTTCCACATCCGCCAAAGCTCCTCCAGTGCCACCCGGGCGGTGGAGGTGAGCCCACTCCCAGTACTGGACCTTGTGTTGTCACAACCTTGAGTTCCAACTCTGACCTGTGTCTGTGCTCCCCCAGGTCGAGGTCTCTGCTTCCAACCTGAACACCAACGATGTGTTCGTGCTGAAATCCCAGAGCGGCCTGTTCGTATGGCAGGGCGTGGGGGCCAGTGATGAGGAGATGGATGCAGCCAAGCACGTTGTTGGCTTCCTGGGGGGCAATCCCACCCAGGTGTCAGAGGGCAAGGAGCCAGGTGGGTGTCCTCTGAGGAACTATAGAAACTGTTTGTCATAAAAGGTTGTGTCTTAAAGAGGCCCTATTATGCCGTTTGGGGTTTTCCCTCTTCTGTACAGTGTTCTATAGGTTTGACAACACACCACGTAGCTTTACGGAGCAAAAACGCAAATATGTCTTACCTTTTGCTTTTTCTGATCAAAAGTCATTTTCAATGGCATTACAACGAGAAAAACGCTGCTGAAGGTTAATCCATAGGTTAATCCAATGTGTCTGTGTCACTTTGAAATGATTACTGATAATCCATCATTCCATTTCTGTCAAAAACTGAGATGTCATATTAGCTGCTATTAGCTGCTATTAGAGCTACAACCCAGCTTCCGGTTTTGGGCAAACTGCGTGCGCATCACTCTCAATCCTCAATGGAAATGTTTAGATGGATTTAGGAACTTCCCCTCGATTCTATTGGCTCTAACGGTTCAAAAGAGGTGTCAATCATCACAATGGACCGAGGGGAGCCAGAGATATGGCAAATCCACCCAAATGACCCCAGAAGTGTTTTCTTTTGTTGCTAAATGTCTCTAAAAAGGTCAAATGTCACTTGTTTTGCATCAATCTTGATACAGGGTACTTATTATATGTTATAGTTTGGATTCCTAAAGCTTTTAGTCTACTATCCCATCATTCAAGGGTGGTTTTCACTATAAGTAATGTTTCTTTTTTGGACAGACATTATAATTTAAATGTCTTTACTATGTTCAATCTGAATTTACTTTAAAATAAAAATCTATATTGATTCTGACTTTCTGGATCTGATTCTACATCCAACTCACAGGTGTAACGTCGGGTTACGTATTATAACCCTTGTTATATTAACACAGGCGGAGCCCGCTACTGGACTCTATGGGTACTACTATCATGCGAGCATTCTCCCACTGAAACTTCTATAGACGTGGCCGGCCATAGGCGGGCCTACCTGAATGCGCGCGCATCACACCGTATAAAAGGAGGCCTCGCCTCCTGACTGTCATCCTACACCTCTCTTCAGCGAGCGGAATAGGACAGACAGTGCCCTGAGTAGAGGGCTCCGCCTGTGTTAATATAACAAGGGTTACAATACGTAACCGGACGTTATATCTCTCACAGGCTACGATAAATGTACGCACTGTCGTCCAACAACAACATTCCACCCTACTGCCCCTGACCGGCCTTTCTGATCAGCAGCTGCTGTTCCACATTCCCCTTTAACCCTCGCCCATCCCGGGACCCTCGGAGGTCCCGAGAACAGCGAAGGCGCATTACGTCGTTTTCCACGACAATGCTTTCAGAGAGGAGAGCTCCAGAGGCTCAAAACGGCCCGAAGCCAGAGCCTCGAGCACTAAGGGCAGGTCCCACTGCGGGGCGGAGGCGTGCACTACTGGGCGCAGCCTCCTGACCCCCTGTAAAAACCGCGACATCAGTGGTTGACTAAAGGCTGACCTGCCGCCAAATCCCTCATGGCAGGACGAGATGGCTGCTGCATACACCTTCACTGTTGAATGCGCAAGCCCTCTGTCCACCAGTAACTGTAAGAAGGACAAAATAGAGCCTAACTCACAAGATAGGGGCTCTATTTTCCGCTCCTCACACCATCGCTGGAATCCTAGCCACTTTGGCCTGTAACAGGCTGTGGTGGATCCAGCTCTAGCTGCCTGGATAGACTGAATAACACTGTCAGACAATCCACCCCGTCTCAGCCTGTCCCTCTCAGGAGCCAAGCCTGGAGAGGCTGTCCAAGTGTGGGTAACGCCCAGGGGTGGACTGGGACCAAAAATCAGCCCGGGCATCTCGAGGGGCCCACCACTAGGGGGGGGGGGGGGGGGGGGGGGGGACTTCCCCCACGGCCCCCCCCCGGGCCGCTAGTCAATCGTCAGCGGGGGGGGGCGGGCGAGTGACTAATCTGACCGGCCCACCGGGACGATGCCCGGTATGCCAGATGGCCAGTCCACCCCTGGTAACGCCCGATTGCACCTGCCTCTTGAGACATCGCCCCCCAGAACTGGGGGACCGCCCAGGGCTGGCCCACCTTCATCTGTGTCATCTCTGAGTACCACGGGGCCCCGACGCGGTCCGGAGCCACTAGGCTGACTGACAGACGTTCTCGCCTCACTAGAATGAGACGCAGCGGTGGAAAGTCGTAGAGCAGCTTTCTTGGCCATGGCTCGTGTGCAAACGCGTCCACCCCCAAGGGCGGACTCCGCCCTGCCTGTTGATATAAGCCACTGTGGTGCTGTTGTCGCTCCTAACCAGTACATGTCTCCCTTGAATTAGGGGCATGAAATGCTGGAGGACTAACACTACTGCCCGTAGCTCTAGGAGGTTGCTGTGTCGAGACTCTGTTAGAGGGGGGGGGGGATGGTCACCAGCCGCCGTTTGTGCTCTTGGGATCCAAACGCAGGCTGGAGAACCACCTCTGCAGGCGACGCATATGCAGCAACCAAAATGTGGCCACATTGTGAGCAGCCGCCATGAGACTCAAAGTCTGCATGACAGTTAAAGCTGTCACTGACGCCCCCTGTCTTTGCTCTAGGCGTATGTGTGTCCTCTGACTGTAATACGCCGGCCATAATGTCCCTGTACCAGCATAGCGCTCTCCTTTAGATAGCACTCATGCAGTTCATCCCTATCATCTGCGCATGCCCACTAGCCACCTCCTTTACAGGAGCTACAGCTGGGGCAGCGAATGGGGAATTTGTACGGTTAACATTGTGTGTAAGTGTAGCATTTGTGGAACCAAAATACACTTATATTTGGATACAGATCACCTCATTCTTATTAGAAAACGTAGTGATCTGCTGCATTATACAGGGAGGAGGCGGGATTCGCCCTCTCGTCCCGGGCAGAGAGATTTTCTCCCCCTGCCATCAGATCCGTGAAGACGGGCAGCCCGTCCCCGTGAGTGCCGGGATGCCGGTTCCACGGGGTGGGCCAGAGAGGCGGAGGGCGCAGCGGGCACGGAATCTCCGTGCCGGCGCCTCTCCCTTCGTCTCACCATCGCGCCGCGCTCCCTCCTCTGCAGGAAAGCCTGTGGAGGAGGAGCGCGCGCTGCGATGACTCTACTGAGGTCCTGTTAGCACACAGCTGAGTTTCCGCTCAGCTGTGGGGCCGCAGCTAAGAAGCTGTGATACTCTCTGGTGACCCATTCCGCCGCAAAAACTCCCCGCGAAGGGAAGATTTTGCCCCTGGAAGGTCGACACAGGAAGGGCCGATTATTTACTGAGGACACTGAACGCACCGCGCGGCTCGCCCTCGGGGGAGGGCCATGCGCGCAGTCACAATGCCGTCTCTTTGAAACGGACATTATGGGGAAAAGTGGAATTGTGGAACGAGATAACTCTTACTCTGGGAAAAAATGCAATCGTTTTTACTGAATGCATTTTTCCCCACACACACCACTCTAGAACTAGAGTTTACAGACGTAAACCACCGTTCTCCTGCGGAGGTCCCTGAACACCCCGCGGCCACTCTCACGAGGGCCGCGCGCCCACGTATTAATGCTGCATTTCCCCTTCAACGGCGAAATGCAACAACAGTACGCCGGCAATACACGGCGGGCAGCGGCGGCGGCCTGTGATGAAGTAGGGTCAACCCTATATCATGTGAAGCCACCGAGCACCGGTCCCCAGGGGAACCGGGCATGGGGCAAGGCCCGTGGACCAAGCTACTTATCCGGCCTTGCGGCCCAATAATCGCTCTGACCTGGTGAGGCGGGGGCATCTCTAGCAATGAGTGAGTAGCCCACACACCCGCCGCCATGATCATCATCCAGGGAGAAACCAGCCCTGCGGCACCGCCGGGCCATATCCTGGTCCCCCAACACTCGAAGCAAAGGTGGTGGGGATCGGCGCCCGCTATTTCAGCTAGGGCACGAAGGACAGGCCCGGGTCTCTAGCAGTGGCTCTATCTTCTTCAAACGTCTTTCGGTCTCTCGTGGAATCACTTCCGCTGCTGAAGAGAAAGGGATGACAGTCAGGAGGCGAGTCCTCCTTTTATACGGTGTGATGCACGCGCATTCAGGTAGGCCCGCCTATGGCCGGCCACGTCTATAGAAGTTTCAGTGGGAGAATGCTCGCATGATAAGGTAGTACCCATAGAGTCCAGTAGAGGGCGGAGCATGTGAGAGATATAACCTTGCTTTGAGAAAAAAGATTATTCATTTACTCCTTTTAGAAGTGAAGTTATAGTCATTTGTTCTGGGAATGTCATTTTCGAGCCTGAGACCTGAACAACAGGCTTGGGGCTTAACTGGTTATGTTTAATTGCTACATGCTGTGTGTTGCCATGCCGATCTAGCCTTTCTATCAGCCCAATGAGTGGCCTGATAGGAAGCAGATGCTGCAGTTACAGAGGAGTCATCGGCATCTATCTTTGGTGGAGGAAGTGATTCACCTCCAATTGAAGCAAACAGAAACAGCAAGTAAAGATGGGACAAATTACTTGATGCTGATAGAAATTGTGTTCTCTGCCCCCCCCCCAAGGTGATTTCTGGTCTGCTCTCGGCGGCAAGAAGACTTACCAGACGTCCAAGAGTCTGCAGAACGTAGTCAAGCCCCCACGTCTGTTTGGCTGCTCCAACAAAACTGGAAGGCTTATTGTAAGTGAAATACAAAAGTAGCTCTATCTTGGCTAAATTGTAGAGTGTCTATGCGATTAAATAACAAATTCACAAGAAAGATCATATGAACATAAAGTGTCAAAAATCATAAATCCAAACAGTCAGTCTGAGTTTTCTCTGTCTGTCAGGTGGAGGAAGTACCAGGGGACTTCACTCAGTCAGACCTGGCCACTGATGATGTCATGCTCCTGGACACCTGGGACCAGGTAAGCTTTGACATGAGTGAAAATGTCTTCCAATGACTATGACACACACACTTCCCTAAAACTCTGTTTCTCTTCCCTGTAGATCTTCCTGTGGGTCGGCAACGATGCTAATGCAGAGGAAAAGAATGGAGCTCCTAAGATAGGTTAGTTGCATACAATAAGGAAGAAACAAAAGTACCACACAGAGCATACTGTCTAGCTTCAGAAACATGTTTAGTACAGGAGAAACAGTTTCTAGTGATCACAGTAACAGTGATCAGCCACTTATTTGGAAGAAAGCTTAGGACAGAAACATAACCATTTAGATGCTTTTTCAAATCTTTTTTTATGGTATCATGTTGGCCACTTACAGGGTTCATTTTGGGTCTTTTCATACATTGCAACATATGAAAAAACATTTTTAAATCATATACTTTATTTTAATATTTGACATTGATAGCCTACCGTTTAATTTAGGCCTGTTAAAAATGGATCTCTGACATTACTGCGCTTTTCACAGTACAATACATTTGAGGTGTGACATGACATGGGACCTTTAAGAAAAAACTGCAGGAAATGTGACTATTAAATAATCAATGCGCAGCTCCAACACCTTCATTGTTGTGCATTTGAATTATTCACAGTACAATCAAATTAATTTGTGCAGTATTTTTAAGGGTTGAAACTGTCACTAAAATCAGCAGCTAGCTGTCAGTTTCAACACTTTATGTTCCTATAATAAATATATAAATATTAGACCTAACATAATTTCCGTTTCCCTGTCTGTTTTTCTACCCACCCCTTCCTCTACCTCTTGCCCTGCAGCTAAAGAGTATGTGGACTCAGACCCGTCCGGTCGCAGGGGGCTGCCCATCTCCACCGTCAAACAGGGGGCCGAGCCCCCCACCTTCACCGGCTGGTTCCAGGCCTGGGACCCCAAGATGTGGGAGACAGATCCCTTCGACAGAATCCGTGCACGTTTCTAAAAACACAAAATTCCCCAAGCTCTTTCCACCTATCTGACTCCTTAGCTGGCTAGCACTTTCTATTGCCATTTATTTGAACCTCAATCCCTAAGTGCCAAAAACAGAGTTAGCATCAGGTTGAATGGCAGCCTCTATTTGCCTTGGTCATGGTGCAGAGCATCAGACTTCATAACAGTATCATCAGTATCACATCAGTAGTCAAATGACTTCCAGTTGCTGCTTCATTTGTAATTGATAACGTGGCTTATTGATCTGTTGCACCCTTTCGCTAATTTGTATCTAAGCCACTATCAATAATTACTAGTCTATTTGCCAGCTTATAGAGTCCTATTGTGAACCCGGAAATGTTAAGTACAACAAAGTTTTATGTTAGAAATGAAGAGTAAATATAGCCATATAGTAAAATGGCAGTTTTAACCAGATAGTGACCATATTTTTACTGAGCTGATTTGAAGTATTTTGGGTTGATTTGAAAGTTTTAGTGAATTTAAAACTGCCATATTTGACCCTAAATATTTCTTAAATTGATTCAGCATCCTCAATATGTTAGAAACCACACCAAAAATGTGCAAATCGGCCGGGCCGGGACTTGCAACATATGCAAGTTAGCATCCGACAGTTTCTATGTGCTGGGGACCCGTACTGTACATTTCTATCATATAACTTTGGGGTACTCACACTGCTGGCAAGTAGAGTAAATAGGAACAATTGGAAAGGAAGTCATTTCAGGGAGCCAGAGATCCTCTGCTTCTCTCTTTCACTTCAGAAGACACAATCATGCTTTCCTTTCAGTCTGTCTTCAAAGTTTAGTTTTTTTCATAGACTCCATTACTTGTGTTTACATGTGTTGTGTTTTATTTGGTACTGAATAGTTGTACACTTGCTAGAAGTTGCATGTTGCATTGTTTTTAAATCATATATCCTGTGCTTAAAAGGCGAATAGCGGCGTTTCCGCTGTCTTTATTACTTGACCCTGAAATGCTCAATGGATGGCTTTTAAATAAAAACTCCCAGTATTTCAAATCTGTGTTTTCTATTTGAGTGAATGAGAAAGAATCCTAAGTGTCTACATTCTGCACCAACGCCATATGCTAATTTCAGTCAAACCTACAGACTGTCAGAAGGTTTATCAGCTAGCTTTCACTACCCTTCTCTCTCTTCTCTTGGGAAGAGAGAATGGGATTTGGTTGCAGCTCTCAGCATCTGTCTAAGTAGGAATAAGACACGAAAGCTCGGTTCACAAACACAGGTTGGAAACAGCAGCCAGGAAGGATTACTACCTGGAAATCTCTATATGTTGATGTGATATCCCAAATTGAGACTTTTGTGATTTGCAGTCTAAATACATTATCCATAATGCAAATTCAGAAGATAGCCAATTAGCCCAACCTATAAACGAGGAAACTGTTCTTGATGGCTAAATTAGCTTTTAATCATTTACTGATTTCCTTACCAGGCTATGTGCTTGACAAAACACTCAGTAACAGTATCTGTAAGACATCCATACTGCAATACCATGTTCCCTGTGTATTTGAACATCATGTCATATATTGGAATCTCTACAGAAAACTGATCTTGCTCCATATTGGATTCCAAGGGGAAGAGTCAATGCTGAACCTCTTTTTGAACCAATGTGGTCAAAAGTATTTGCCAGAAAACATTACATTTACGAAGCTGAGGTCCAGAACAGTTAATAAATTGACTTTGTGGTGAGACTTCTTTGATTCATAATAATACCCTATTCTGGTGAGTGTGTCTTTCATTTTTATTAGCTAAATTCCCAAACTGTAGAATATCCCATTGTCCATCTGTTTACATTAATGTATTTTATTATTTCTTCTTAGTAACAGATTTCACAAACATCAATTCTGCTCAATAATAGCTGAAGGACAATGTGTTGACGGTTATTGGCACTAAACCTGAGATGGGACTTCTAAACCTTGCTTTAAATAGCCCTGCAGGCTGTACCGCACAACAGGGGCGCTGTTACAGGCATTCAATGACACGGTAACCTGCATTACCAGCCTCTATTGCTATGCGGCGGCGCTCCACAGATCTCTCCCCCGCTCTAGTGTTGGCTGTTCGGG
The DNA here is from genome assembly GCA_943591055.1 of Gobionotothen gibberifrons. Lineage (NCBI taxonomy): Eukaryota > Metazoa > Chordata > Actinopteri > Perciformes > Nototheniidae > Gobionotothen > Gobionotothen gibberifrons. Next base: position 10,540,617 of record CALSBZ010046932.1, read on the forward strand.
TATAAAGCTGAGTGCTAGTCGGTCATGTGATTCCTTTTTTTTTCCTCCTTCGAAGTTGAAAGGCAGGAGCAGTGCGGTGGAGGGGGCCCAGCTTGCCTTCCTACTTAACGTGTTCGTCCCTTTTTCCGCCACATTTTTGTTAGTTTCTCGTTCGGAGTGATATTTGTATCCAAACCTTTCCTTCACAATGGCGGGGGCTATTATTGAGAATATGAGCACCAAAAAGTTGGTGATTATGGGAGTAACTCTGCTTTTGTTCCAGGCGTTTGCCTTCATGGTCGGCGGTTTAATTGGTAAGTTTTACACCTTTTTTATACCTTCACTTTGATAATGTTTAGCTACCGAGTGTCTTTGTGCGCGCGTGCATACATGTAAACGCTAACATTTGTCTTTGTGAGCGCGTGCACTAATGTGTTAAATGTACACGCCAACGTCTCTACACGGTAAAAGCACAAAGTGTGCCTCAACAACAGCTTCAAACAATGTTTTAATACAAAAGAAAAGATGTTAGGATCTAACTTTTAGCTTTTTTTAAGGAGTTGTGCTTAATAATGCGGTACTTTGACACCTTAGCTGCCGAAATGCACCTCAGTTAAATCACTGCTTTGTATCAAGGTGTTTGCTGCTGCATGCCACAACCGCTGGATTCATGTTTTGGCTAAAAATAACGTAGGATAACATATTTGCACTGGTGTAAAGTACCTTAGTACATTTTCTTAAGTACTCTACCTAAGTATAATTTTGAGGTACTTGTACTTCACTTGAGTATTTCAGTGTTTTGCTTCTTTGTACTTGGAGGTAAATCGTGTACTTTTACTCCACTACATATATTTTGTACATTTAGTTATTTTACAGATGTGGATGAATGATGTAAAATATAACCAAGTGTTAAATCAGACTTTAGTTCCATCTGGAGTAAATTCACAAGCTACCCTGCAGTATACAAAGTCCTTCAAACTAGCTGCACCTTTACCAGCTTTGAGAACACTTTCATGATCAATCATTATAAAACATATCATATATATTATTCTGAAATGGACCAATCTGCACAAGGACTACTTTTACTTTTGGTACTTAACTATATTTCGATGCCTCTGCTTTTCCTTGAATACAATTTTGATTGCAGGACTTTGACCTGTAACAGAGTATTCCTACACTCTGGTACTAACTTAAGTACAAGATCTGAGTACTTTTCCCACCTCTGCTTTTGTATTTTCAGCACTGTAATCTTTTGTGTTTTTTACTTATTTGATCCAAACTCGACAGCTCCCCACCCTCCCTTCACATACCTCCTGCTCTTCCTCCTTTACCCCCACCTCTCATATACAATGTCTGTCTGCGGGCCCCAGGCAGCATCTCTACCTTCCTTTCACTCCGTCCTCTTCCCCCCCCTGTGTGAAGTCTCTCTTTTCCCCTAAATTCCTATCCCCCCGCAGGCAGAACATTCATGTTTCCTCCTCTTCCCCCTAGTTTCATTTGCATTCAGACAGACAGCGGTGCACAAATATAAAACACAAGAGCACCCAGCTGTCAAAGTTGCATTTTGCCTTGAGGACCCCGTTGGAGTTGCTGTCAAGTTTCTTCAAATCCACCCACTCACACATGCAGCTACACACAAACACATTTGATAGAAAATGTGCCTCTTTCTTATGGGCTAAATCTGGAAAACCAGCCCCCGAACACCAGTCAGCCTGTCTCCGTGTCCCTGCTCTCGCTCACTACAAAGCTGGTGATAAATTAGCTTGTTCGCTTCGTTCCTGGCTGAGATGGTTTTAATGAAGCCAGATTCCTTTGTGTTTGCTCGGTGGCCAGGGGCGGCAGGGGTAATTGAGTAGAAAGGGTGTTTTCTCCCCTTGTTTCCCCACAATCCCGGGGACACGGCATGGGGTCAGCAGGCTGAGGGGACGGTCATTATCCTGGACACACTGTGAGAGACAGGAGGAGCCGGTGGGCTGCCGGACTCACAGGTCACTGTATTCAAACTGCAAGGGGGGGCCATATAGATAACTGGGTTTAATTCCGTCCGGTGTGTCTTTGTTGCTATATTTGCTTTTTTATGTTATTTGTACACAGCTGTTAACCCACTTACACAGTTGAAGGTTCCTTGAACATGGCCTTGGTTGCGTTTTATGAGTGTGGGGACTGTCTGTTAGCCAAAGGGTATGCAAACTGTTAGTGTAGTCCACCCCTCTTTTATGAGTCAGATTTTTGATTTGATTTTCAGGAACAAGCTATTCTGATTCTTTTTTCTTTGCTTACTTTTATAGTTTTCTTGCAGATATGGAAACCAGGAAGTAAGGAAGAATCCAATCTCAAAGCATTTACTCCTCACGAGTTGCTGCGTGCTAGGTTCACAGTTGACAGTGATTACAGCTTTGAGTCCTCTTAGACATGTCATTAATCCTTTTTGTAAGGTACATCTGAATATTCTAGGCTTTCATGTTCCCCACCTTGAGTCAGTATACATTCCACAAGCACTGTAATTAAAGCCTCTGGAGTCTTCTTAGATAGATCCTAAAAACGGATGATCACATTTAGGAATGCAGGGTTTCTTTCATATTGTATCTTTGAGTTTCAATCAAAAGCAGTGGAAGACTCGACTTCCGGTATGAGGTGTGCCGAGTAGACGCGTGCTCGACTGGCTCTAACTTTTCCACTCTTATTTACCTTTTTAAACCTCGTCTATTTTCAAAAATAATTAGTTTGCAACAGTTTTATAAGCCAATGTTAACTACAAAGACCTCCGGCAATGTCGAAAGGAAAGGGAAAACAAGCTGCAAAGGGTCTCCGTCAGCTTTGACTCCTAGCATAACTCCAGCTTCGACTCCTAGCATAACTCCAGTTGGCTTGCTGCTGGATGAACATAGAGCAGCTCTCACGGCTGATTTCAAATCCTCATTAGAGTCTCTGACATCTACCCTGGACAGCATACACTCCACTATCACTGAACCACGGGCAGCGTATACATTCTCTGGAAGCTAATGCTACTGAAGTCGACCAACGTCTCCAGCAACTTGAGGAGACAGACAAATCTATTCCTCCAGTATCGGCTGTGCTGAAGGAGTTTTCAGGTTATAAGTTCAATTTTAACTAAAGTAAACTGCTCCCCATTAACGCAGCCTACCCCCTTTCAAAGTTACCGTTTAAGGCATCTCTGGCAAGTTTTAAATATCTGGGCGTTTGCATGACCAAGAGCTTCTCAGATTTGTTTAAGTGCAATTTCTCCACTCTGTTGGTTCGACTGAATCTCCTACCTCTATCTCTGGCTGGCAGAATAAATTGCATTAAAATGAATGTGCTCCCCAAATTTCTATATCTTTTTCAGTGTATACCAGTTTTCAAATTTCCGAGACATTTCTTCCATCTACTTGATTGCTCAATTTCTCAGTTTATATGGAACAAGAAAACACTCAGAATTCGAAAAAAAATTCTTCCCCTCTTGTGCCTCCCCCTGGCGTTACCATCCTCAACATACTCCAAAAATATCAGTTAAAAACTGTCTCAAGATCTGGACTCAATTTAAACGGCACTTTGGGTTCCAGGGAATACCTCTACTGTCCCCTGTGCATTCCAATCCGCTGTTCACTCCCTCCATCACTGATGCTGCCTTTTCAATATGGGAGATCAATGGGATTGTGTCTGTAAAACAACTTTACATTGATGGAACATTTGCATCTTTTGATCAGCTGGCCCGTAAATTCAATCTACCCAAGTCCCACTTCTTCAGATATTTACAAGTCCGAGATTTTATTTGTAATAATTTTTCCAAGCCTTCCTACCTGGGTTGACACTATCTTAAGTATTAACCCTAACCTCAAGGGTACCATTTCAAAGCTATACAACACTCTTTTTACATGCCACCCTCTGCCCTCTGATAACTTTTGTACTAATTGGTCAGAGAACCTCAATATAGAGATGGGGACTGAGGTTTGGCAGTCTATTTTGAAACGTGTCTCCACACATCATCCATTTGTGCCCGCCACGGGGTTTTACAATGTAAAGTGGTCCACAGAGTGCACTGGTCCAAAAGTAAACTAGCTCGCATCTATCCTGGTACTGATCCTAACTGTGATAAATGTCACCTAGGACCAGCTAATCTCGCCCACATGTTTTGGACTTGCCCCACTCTATCTCAGTTTTGGAAGTCTGTCTTTGACTCACACTCAGCTATCACGTCTGTTACCATCCATCCCTCACCCTTAATTGGCCTGTTTGGTGTCTTGCCCGTTGATCATTTACTGCCATCCTATTTCGCTGAACTTGTAGCTTTCCTCACATTGCTGGCTAGGCGCGTTATTTTGATGCATTGGAAGTGTCCTCGTCCCCCCTCTCATACACATTGGATAAAGGATGCCCTATACTTTGTGAAATTGGAAAAAAATAAACACTGTATTAGGGGCTCAGACTTAAAGTTCACAAACATTTGGCTACCCTTCTTAGAACATGTTAAGTCCCTCCAGTTGGAGTCTGTCCCCATTGGCCTGTACCGCAACAGCTCACAGAAATGCTCACAAAATGTCTCGCAGGTTTTTATTTTTTATATATATCTTTTCTTTTCTTTTCTTTTCTTTAATTATTGTCCAATTGTTTCTTGGGGTTGTTTTGTTAGTAATCACAGGGTTAATGTATTGCTTCTGTCTCTGTGTATTGAACATTTCAAAAATAAATCGTATATAGAAAAACGCAGTGGAAGCATCTCCACATTTATCTTAATGTCATTCCACTGATATTTAGTCAGACAAGAGGACTTTCATATTTTCATATATCTGTTGTTTTTCTTCCTGGTTCTGTTGTGTCTTAACGTTGCTCCCAGGTACTTGGGTACTAAAAATGATGTCCCCATTTTCTTTTACCTCTGTAAAAAGCATCATGATCTCAAGGGAATATATAAAGCTGAATTGATATGGATTTAAGAAAAGACAACCAATCTGAGGATCAAACTGCACTTTTGGTGGATGATTTATTTAAATGTTTAGATTAATTTAAATTGAAAGTAACTGTATACCGAATATGAAATGCAATGTTTTACATTTTAATGAACGGTTCCTGCGCAAAATATGCATTATAAGAAAGGATGTTTTTAATGTATCAATAGAATACAATTAAACAGCAGAGGTTATTGATGGGGTGCTTCATTTACATTTTTCCTTCAGCAACATTTGTGATGGCATTATCTCCTTTTGGCAAAGTATAGTCCAGTGAACTCAGAAAAAGGACATAAGAAAGAAAGCTGTGTCAATAGCATTGAGAGAATTTCTAACCACTTTTTTTTTTGCCACAATCCCAGCCCTTACTCAATCTTACAAGCTGGTTGAACATGCTGATCTTCTGACATCATTCTCCACTTCATGTTAAGCTTTTAACTCACTGACACCTCCACTCTCAAAGCACTCAGATGTCGTTCACATGGACCTTCCAGTTTTAACAACAGGACACTAACGTTTTTGTCTTCGCATGATAATGATGGATCTTTTCCCAAGCACTTCTAAAAGCCTGTGAGGAGAGATCACAAACAGTCTTGTCAAACTCATGAATCTCAATGCGTAAACATTGTAATCGTTGCCTGAGAGCTTTCGGGAATGCTCCCTTCCCCTCACCTCAGAGAGGGAGAGCTTTGAAACCAGGCAGCTTCTAAACACTGTTCAAAGTAATTTCCAAAGTGTTTGGATTGGATTTGGCCTAAACCCAAGCTGTTGACTGTTCCTAATGGTTGCTAAGATATTAATATTGTCCTTGCACAGTTCAAACCCGAGTGCTCAAGTTTTATTTATTGATTTCTACTCAAACTTTTCTGAATTTGTTAGTTTGAGGAGACATTTGGCTTGGCAGGACCTTGAAACACTTTGCTGCGGTATTTCAACATGACACCTCGTCTAACATTACTTTGTTTTTGTCTCTCCAGCTCCCAGCCCAACCACAGCGGTCCACTACTTGGCCACGAAGTGTGTGGACACGACTAAGCACCGAGAGGAATCAAAGTGGTTCATGCCCTGGGGTCCTAACCAATGCGACAAGATCCGGAACTTCGAAGAGGCCATGGCCAAGAAGATTGAGGCCAACAACATTGTGTTTGCTGTTCACATTCCTCTGCCCAACAAAGAGATGAGTCCCTGGTTCCAGTTCATGCTGGTCATCCTGCAGTTTGACATCGCATTCAAGATGTACAACCAGATAGGTGAGAACCAAGGCTTTCTTATGGGTTTTAGGCACAACACACAGCTCATGTTTCCCCCTCAGGACATGGCTTTTAAGATCTATGAGAGGGTAGAAAGTCTAACTAAGAGGCAGTGCTAACTTGTATTGGATTGGTGGCAAGTAAGGCTGCCCCCTATCTGTCGACCACACGTTAGTCGGCTCAAAAAGTCTTAGTCGAGCAATTGTTGTATTGTTTTGCATGGACATTTCAAAAACAAAACTCCATATGGGCGCTGTGCATTGTCGCTTTGGCCAGAAAACCCCTCACACTTCTTTTTGGGAGCCGCGCCGAGTTGTTAAGTACATTTTGTCGGGCAGGAAATCCAAAGTCATTTTGAGCGTATAAAGCATGACATGCAAACCCCGTCGAAAAAATATTTGCCATCAACATCCACGTATCCTCGGAAGTGCATACTATCAAAAGCCGGCTTCACTGTGAGCAAAACCAGAGGTCCCCTGACGACATGTTTATTTTTTCTTAATGTGTAGACTGGGATCGAAGGTAAAAAGCAGCAGTAACTGACAGCGAGGCAGTCGGTAGCCTGGCCTAATATTATAATGTATAGACCTGTCGACCCCACAGGGTGACTGTGGCTGCGAGGGAGTGCGGTCGTCTTTCAACCAGAAGGTTGTGGGTTCGATCCCAGCCCATGCAGTCAACATGTCGATGTATTCTTGGACAAGATACTTAACCCTGAGTTGCTCCCGATGGCATGGCCAACGGTGTGTGAATGTGTGTGAATGAGCAAGTGGTACTGCTCTGTATGAATGGGTGTGAATGGGTGAACGACATGAAGTATGTAAAGCGCTTTGAGGGGTCTTAAAGACTGGATAAAGCGCTATATAAGTACTTACAATTTACCTATAATATACAATAATGCTGACCTTGGAAAGAAAGACATTACACTTGTATTCCATGAGGACTTAATGAGCCAATGTGCATATTTCCATTTTCCAAGTGTTCCGTTTGGTTTATTTATTTAACTGTATCCATCATTCAGGCGCTACAACTGTTTGCATAGTCACACACTACCGCTTATCACGTGTCAAATTGTAGCCCTGGAAATTAAACCATTTTGTGATGCCAATATACAAATAAATAAATAATCATAATATATCATAGAAGTGCGATGACTAGTCCACTAATCACTTGAACTGACGACTACTAGTTAACTAAGCAATTCGTGGTAAGGGATTCTAACATATATATATATATATATAAAGCCATCTAGGTGGTAATGAAAAAATAATGAATAACTTGGTTAATTGTCTTGAATATGCCTTCAATTCTTTCAGTGTTTTCAACTTATTTTCCCCTACTTTTGTCAATATTTAATTTATTACAATCTGACGGCAAATATTTGAGGCCCAATGAGACCAAGCTAGCGTCTCAAACATTCACATCTATTGTCACGTCTCATCACACGCATCATAAATTCATTCATTCCAACTGTACCAGGAATACTTGTTACATATTACCCTGCCGGCGAGACGTCCTGGTTGGATGTTGCCTTGTGGTCTCATTTGAGTTTATCAGGGGAACGCTTGAGGGACCAACAGAAAAGTGTCTTATTCAGTAGATTGGATTTCTGTTATGCTGAAAGGTGGCAAACAATGATGGATGCCCTGCTGGTTGTTCTCTATAGACCCTTCGGGGGTTTAGAAGGATTTAGAGGACACTCTTGAGACGAAATGAAGATGGATGACGGATTTAAACCAGAGCTGTTTCTTGTTAGTTGCCTCTGAGCAATGATCTCTTATAACCACAGCTAAATGATTTATATACTTGGTATATAAGATTATCACAGTTATGGAAATTCACAGCTGACATTTGTCTTTTCGACGCTTTAAAAGATGTCATTGTTTTAACCATTTCTGAAATGATTTGAAACAGTCTAATTTAAGTATTATTTCATTCTTGCACATCAATGTTTGAATTGGGGAGATCCCCTTCAGAGTGGGGTTACATTTGTTGCTGTCTATTCTCCCAATTTTGTTCAGGGGACAGATGCAATAGTCCCCATCGTCCTGCCATTTGAAGTTTGGAGTGCTTTCACACCTTACCCGTTTCGTTCAGTTCAAAGGAACTTAACCCTTTTGCCTTAGTGCAGTCATTTGGGCTGTCTATTGAAGCCCTTGTGCTGATCACACAACCAAAGACTGTTTTGAAAGATTTTAATCGTGAAAGTAAACAAACTAAACACAGGATTTATTAAAGCATTTATGTGATTTACGCATACTTTCAAAGCTGAACTACTAAGAAATCAGCTGATTTTGAATATGTTTAGAAAATGTCTTATACGTGTATCTGTATAAGGCCATGTATATACTTCTTTAGGCAAACCATTTAGTAACCATAGTAACACGTATGCATGTCAGCGTGGGTGTTCCCTGATGAATGGCTCAGACACTGTAGAGCTTGCATCCAACTCTGGGTAATTTGTCACTTCATTAAGTCCCTTAATAAGTGTGACATGGATTCTACAGTAATGAACCCACAGTCAATACTGGACCTGTTTTTTTGTATTCATTACATGTGGGCGATTTTGTGAAGCATCAAAGTGCTGCATAACTTTGTCAGATACAGATGCTGTTTTCCACAGAGTAATGTTTGAGTGTGTATAACTTCATGGTTGCGTACTCGTCTTGGTTGGGTTTTTATAAAAGTCTGAGTGTACACAAATCAGAGAAGGACTAAATACACAAGTTTATCTTTTTTTTTTACCTCTTGGTCCTGACAATCTATGGGCGTTGAAGTATTTTAAAGCTCTGAGGGTTGACAGAAGATTTTTCAGATATTCTTTAACCCTTTTAATCCAGAGGGATTTATTTTTTTGCCCTGGGCTGTTTCAAATATCTTGTGTCTATTGTAATGAAACCCACCAATGAGTGTCAGGGGTTAGAGACAGACCTTAGCATCAGCTCAGTGCTTGAATGAGGGGAAATGGGGGAGGAAAGGGGAGATAACGCATGTCTGGAGGAAGACAGGGTTTGGTATCCTGCTAGGGAGCTAGGGATCCTGGTAAGAGGGATTAGAGGATGGTGACAGAGTCTCATAAGTGACTGGATCACCAGCGGAGCCTGGGAAAGAGGTTTTGACTCCTAATCACATCTTTCGCTTCAAGGCTTAGAGTGCATGCACATTCTTGGTTCCTAACAACCTTTGATACACAGTCCACACTGACAAATGCCCATAATACTTGATTTATCCAACTTAGGCTAGTTTGTAATGAAGAGGAAGGTCATAGAGATCAAATGTTTGTGTTGTCATTTTATATGACCCGGCCTTTCTGGTCCGGCCTGTCTAAACAGTCATGCTCCAATGGTGCCCTACTCATCGGCATCATTTGCTTGCTCACATTCTCAGCCTCAGTGGAGCTGTGCTGCGGGCTGTTTACTGCCTGGCTGCCAAACAGAGGAGTGGTGAGTCAGGCCGGACCCCCGACCGCTCCGTCTCACACTGACTCTGTCTGATCTACATGAGGTGCTGCGAGAACATGAGCATTGTACATGCTGCAGTGTGTCTTGACTTGTGTTTCTCCTGAGGGGAGTTGTGCTTGAAAGTACCAACTAACTTGTGTATAGCACACTCAAGCCTTTGGCCTGTAATAAAGTAATATCTGCTTGCTGCATGGTAGGTGGAACAACACTTGATGCCTCGGCACATCGATGGAGCTTTCATAGATATCCTTCTCAAATATGACTCTTCTTCGTTTAATGGAAAGTAAAATCAAGCAGTACATTGAAGGAACTTAAACTACTATTTACAACATCCATATGTAGCACGAGTCTTATAAAATAACTGCAGTAATTGTTGGGTTCTGATGGGTGCTTTTATTTTGATAAAGGCAAACATGTGTTTATCTTAGTGTTAACAAGTGTAATATTCTCTCCTTTAGGGAATATCATATTCAGATAGTCATTTTGCACAATACCAAAAACTAATTATTTTAGGTACAACTTTTCTTTGTGTTTCAGTTTAAGCAAGTTACCATCTGAAACAAATATGGAATAAGGTTGTCATTGAGTCTTTGCCAAATTACAGAAAAAGTAAAGGGCTTTCAATCATTAAAATATGTGTTACTTTGACTCCTTAAACATGTTGATATGAAACCTAAACTGAGTTGATACGATAATAGATTCCTTGCACTAGTTACATCCTGGAATCAGATTGAATCAAATGCTAATAATCCCCAGTATCTGCTAACCCAGGTCCTCCTTAATGACACCATGGCATCAGCCTGTCTGAACCATGACTCTCTGTATGATGAATAAACACAAGTCTGTCTCTTCCCAGTCTACCTTATCTGTGGAACAATGTACGAGGCTCGCCCTTATTAACCACTCCACCCACCTGCCCCACTCCACCCGGCTGAGAGCACCCCCTTGGCCAGAGTCCAGCAATAACACAGCTGTTGAGGAGGTTTAGTCTCCGTGGCAATGGCCGCTGGACTGGAGTGGAATGTTAGCATGAAGCGGGCTCACGTTGGAGGGCCTCTGTCTCCACCAATGGCAGAGCGGAGGGCATTACACAGACAGTCGGCTGCCAGTTCTCAGCTGGTTCCTCCTCCCTCTACTTTTTCTTTTTTTTCTTAACAGCACAGGCCACGGAGTTTCTTTCTCTTCACTCCAGCTTGTTTCGTAACGGCCAAGAGGCACTCTGGAGGAGAGAACACTTGGCTTTGTAATGTGATCTAAAGATGCAGTTCTAATAGCTTGGCGCTGGATGTTTTTGTTGGATTCACCGGGATGGGATATTGGAGGCCACCTCAAGCTCTTGTTGAAATGAATGTCAAGTAGGAAGTAATCTCGATTTGGGCCACCATGGAGCGCACACTGAATATGTTTACATGCTGAGAAATAATCCTGGTAATCTATACAATTCCTCCCAGGTGACAGGATTAACACTGAAATATTTGACCTTGATTGTTTTACAATAAATCAACTATGAACAGCCTAGAAAACGCTTGCGTGGTACCTGGATATGAGCAGCAATGATATATATTTGGGACTGTCTCCATGTCAGTGCCAGCAGTGATGTCTCTGTGCTCGTTTCATAATTAAAAGGCAGTGGCTGTCTGTCATCAGGACTTCATTTGATCCTATCACTAGAATAATAACAGCCTCTTCTTTGAGCGAAGGAGGTATAATAAGCAACGGATTACAACAACAAGAATGTCTTGTGCCCCTTTTCCACTGCATGAAACCGTCATGGTTCCACTCAACATGTTTGAAACTGTGCTTTTTTTGGTTTTCTACTGGCAAAAGTTGTGGGCAGTATCAGGTAACTGGTCGATTTTTTTGTGTGGTATTTCAGATGTCAAAGATCTATCGGAGCTAATTTAATAAAAATTGAACTTGCTGAAAATTGCTTTTTATATTCAATACTGGGAACAATACACTCGACCAAACTCCAGTCTAACAAGATTTTTGGTTGACCAACGCCTTTGCATTCTTGCATTTTTTTTTCTTTCTTCTTTATTATGGGCATCTGTGAGTCAGGGTCTAAATGTGTCTTCCAATCAGAGGGTTAGTGGTTCAATCCACAGCCCCTGCACTTTGTGTCAAAGTGACCTTGGGCAACTGAACCCAAAAATTGCTCCCTAAGGCGTGTCCATGGAATTAAAGGTGAGGTGTCATGGCCATTTCCACTGATCATAATTCCATTGTTGAGGTATACTAAAATAGAAAAATACTGTGCAATTTTCCAAACTCACATTGGTTTCGCATACAGCATCTCTGTAAAGTGTGTGTATTCACTTTCTCCACTAAACGGCTCGCTGCAGCTCTCCCCCCCCCCCCTCCCTGTGAGCCCAGTGTGCTCCGATTGGTCAGCTCGGCCCCTCTGTTCTGATTAGTCAACCACCAGAGAGGCTCCTCCGAAAGGTGGCTTCAGTTAGCTGCTAGCTAGCTGAAAACACCAACGGTAGCACACACCATCATATGCCAATATATACACCTTACACACCCCATAACATGTACAGATTCGAGTATAGACATTTGAGGCGTAGAACGGAAGAAGAGTACGTTATTTTTACCTGTAATAAACTACTTTGTTTGATAAATCAAATCATGGTTTGCTATATATGAATGATATGTTATAGGAGCAAATACTTCAGGGAAGAAAGGCTACTAAGTATTTTCTATCAAACTTTATTTTAGAAATGTACAAAATGAACATAAATATACATATATACACGGTATATCATCCATTCCTCCCCTTATAGGCGTTGTCCCCTTTTCGCCGTCTTGCAAGCTGCAACCGGGGCTGTTACGAGGCATCAGAGTGGTCGTCTCGATCATGTATTGTCTGCCAGATACGCCAGGAGTTTCCTGATCTGGCTGGATGAAATCAAATGCAAATCAGAAAATATTATATAATAGAAACGTAGTTGTTTTAGATTCGTTAGTAGTAGTTGTGGTAGGAGTGTGTATCTCAACACCGTTAGATATTGCCAGCTAATATGCTAACCTAGCTTCCTTGTTTACCTATATGAACGTTGGCTTGGAGAAAAGGCAACTAATGTAGTGTAATAAAACCACTATGAACAAAAGCTAGTGGTTCATATTAGGCTAGCAATAACGTGTTTACAATTGCAATCTTATACAGTGGACTACGTTCGGCCATTCGTTGTAGCTGGCATGAGCCTCGTTAGCATGCACAGAGCTCCGTCGCAGCTTGGAGGAAAACCACATATAATGTACTGGCCGTAAGGGAAATCACCCGGAGTATACTGTATGAGTATTCCGTGTGTGAATGCAGACATTATCCTGCCATGACAAACATGTAAAGCCATCTGCTTGTAGTTTGTGTAAACGTTAGCAACTGAGTTAGCCCAGTTAGCACTGTGTCAATGGCTCAGCACCCCAAAAAACGTTTACCCATTTTCACAGTTGTGGTAGATATAGCTTGCTTGTTTTAAACATCATAAATACACAAACAACAATGAATACTTACAGATTGGGTACCCGAATCTCCCGCTGGTCCAAACAAAGTAGGAACAGCATCGTCCTTCAGTGTCCTACGCTGTATATATCCGGTATGAATGCTCCATGTTTTGTGAAGCTATTCTCCGTGAAATGCCGCACACACAGTAAAATACCGGCTCCAACATCTGAAGGAACAGTGTTAAAAAGGAATGTCAACCACTGACTTCGTCCTGCCCTCGGTAAGGCATGCATTGAACATTTCCCCTCACAAGACAGGAAACAGACCCTCGTTGGCATGACTGGATACAGTTTTGAACTGAACCTGAGATTCCAACAGTAATAATGCTAGGCTGGCAGAGGGTACGGCCATAGCTCTGGGCGTGGCTACTGGGTGCTGTGTCGTAGGAGCACCCAGGAAGTAAAAAATGGACAATGACGTATCTCCAACAAGCCGTTTTGGGGAGGTATTTTCTGTTTTAGAGTTGTACTCACTACAGGGTGTACTTTGAGGGTTTTGACTCTGCACACCGTTTACATGCAGAAAAACCTTCATAACACACAAGGGGACGGGTAATAACTGGAATAGCATGACACCTCACCTTTAAAGTATATGTAAATTCCTTTGGATAAAAACTAGGACTGTCAGTCGATTAAAATATTTAATTGCGATTAATCGCATGAGGTCCATAGTTAATCGCAAATTAATCGCACATTTTTTATCTGTTCTAAATGTACCTTAGAGGAATATTTTTCAAGTTTTTAATACTCTTATCAACATATGCTTTATGCAAATGTTTGTTTATCATTGGAACAATGACAAATATATTCTCCTGAATATTCTCAACACAACAACCTGGAACCTCTCTTACACTCTCTCCCAACCCTGTCTACTTCTCTGCACTGAGCCAGTTGCTCAAAAAAGACAAGCCTGTTTACAGTTGTCGGCGAAATGCCGCTCCTCTGTCTTCATAACAGTCAAAGCATGAGACTGAAGTTCCTTCTGTGGGTCAAAATAATGCGCTGTGATGTGCAGTCGACACGTTGGATGCGATCCGAATGATCTAACGCAGCCCCTCGTCCTCCACGATGTTAAGCTGTAGCCACCCATTTAGCTATCGCTGTTGTTGTCCAGGCGTCTCCCCGGCAAACTTTCAAGTGTGGTCTGCCGCAAGCGAGCGGCAGGAGCGGGGCTGCCAGCATCAGCTGTGTGCTTGGCTTGCTGTTTTTAAAACACCTTTTCTTGTATCCATATCTCTCGCTAGAATCTCCCACCATCCAACTAACAACAACAACGCCAAGCCTTTGGGCTCTGCAACTACGGGGCGGGCCGAGGACAAATACACATGCATTAATCGCACGTTAAAATAATTAGTGGCGATACATTTGTTTTGCGTTAACTTGACAGCCCTAATAAAAACACCAGCTGGATGACATTTAGGCCCCGTCCACACGGAAACGAAAATAAAAACGAACCGATGTCGATATCAAAAAAGTCTTCCGTCCACACGGAATTGACTCAATAAACGTGTCCGTCCACACGAGACCGCTCGCCCTGCTGGAGGCGCTGGAGGCGCTGTAGTACATATGCCGGGCCTGTAAGTGGCGCTGTACTTCCGCCACAAAATACACCAAAAGCAGCGAAGAAGACTCCCCGAGCATGGTTGCCTGGTTGCCCTTCTGGTTATTCTCCGCAGTGGATTTAGCAACATGTAGTTCATGTAGTTCTCCATGTCGACTTGTTGCTGATGGTTGTGGTAGAGGAGCTGAGGATTTTGCACTAACATCTGTAGCATGGTCAGTAGCGTCTGGAGCACGAAAGCAACCCTGTGATCCGCCATTGTTGTTGTTGGCGAAAATGTCAGCAATGTGTTCCTGAGCAGCAGAGGTGGGGCTATGGCGCCATCGTCATCAGGAAATTATCGTATACACAGAGCCGCTTGGCCCCCCCAGAGCGTTTCGTCCGCAGATCTACCCACCTAGGGAGCCGTTATCACAGGGCTATCGGATCGGGCTCCGTATCCGCGTTTCCGTGTCGGCCTCGTGTGGATGAACCTTCTATACCAGGGGTCTCCAACCTTTCTTCATCTGAGAGCTACTTGCAGCACATCACTTGCATTTATTCACATAGCACTCATCAGTTGAATTAAGCTACTTTTGTACACGTGTGAAATTGCAATACCCAAAGCTTATCAAAAATCTTTACTTCACATCAAGGTCCAAGAAACGACAATTTTTCACATTATTATGGCCCACATAGTAAAGTACATCACCTTACAAGCATCTTATGGCACATGTGTAAAATAAGTGCATTCACTCTTTTTCAGTTAGTGAGATGACTGGCACTGCATCGAGTCCACCATGAGGTGTATGCTGGAGTGTACCCACTTAGGTTCACTCTAATAGAGTAATTTAAATGTTCATCAGTCAGTCTTGTTCTGTATTTAGATTTCATGACATTCATGTCTGAAAAAGCTGCTTCACAAAGGTATGAAGAGCCAAATAAAGCAGACATGTTCAGTGCTGCTTGGTGAATGTTCTAGTTTTCTGGGTCTACAAGGCTCCAGAAATGTTGTGAGTTTTGCTGAGACTTAAGCTGAACATGATTTTGGAGATGTATAACCTCCATCTCACTGACACTGAACAGTTCAGCCATCTTCTTCTTCGTCTTGACATGAAATTATAAACCATATTAAATCAATTGTATAGGTCTAGCCTCCCTATATCTGTGTGTGAAATTGTTCCATCCTCAAAAACTAATACTTCTGCAGTCTAGCTGCAGCTTCTAGCTACGGTCTTCTGTTAAAAAAAGGACACTGAATGTCCTGAATGTGGCATCACAAACATGACTTGAGTCTGAACACAGCAGACAACAGGAGTATTTACAACAGCATATAAAACAAAAATACTGCATGTGGGTGCAAACTTACATTCTCTGTCTTACTGTTACATAAATCCCATGAATGTATGAGATTAAGTTAGCTTCATATCTCAATCAGTGATTAAGTGAATAATAACCTTTCTATCGGGTTACTATCAGCCTGTCACTCATTATTTTCAGGGCACGATCGACGTGTTGGAGACCCCTGGTCTATACGATGGAGAACGTTAGCGGATACAACCCGTTTCGTCTCTGTGGACGTTTCCTAAGTGTAATGATTGGATAAGTAGTGAGCACACGCATACAAATTTAAGAACCTAAAATAAATCTCTATCACAGTAACAATTGAGACGGATCAAAACACTTTTTTGAAAGGAACACTCCTCCTCTGCAAGCTCTACGTCATTTTTTTTAAACTAATGACTTTGCACAAAATATATTTTGATTGGGGGACATTAATTGACAGACAATATGTTTGTATTGATCTGAAAGTGAATTGCTGCTGTGGTCTTTGTTCCAGAGGATGGATCGCTGGCCACCATCGACGTGGGGCTGGCCTACAGAGACGACATGTTCAGCGAGTGGACGGAGATGGCTCACTCCTTCGAACAAAGGAAGCTCAGCTGCAACTTCACTACAGCCAAGGTGATCATGACACTCTGAGCCTCCCCATGATGCATCTTTAGAGCAGTGGGGTGCAGGGATGATGTACTTTTGTAGGCCGACCCGAATGTTAGCGTCATAAGGGCTCCCTCGACTGAGAGCAATTTAATTTTTCAATTCGATTTTGGAATATTGCAATAATGACATACAGTATGTGGCAAACAGTTATAAACATATAAACACCACATTTGATTTTTGAAGCATAAATGCAATTGCCAGGAGTAAAAGCTGACACTATAAACAGACTACATACAGCTGCGCATCACCACCTCTAAGCTAAAGACGGACTCATCTTTGGCTTGATGACGTTCAGTCTTTTGTCAATTGTTAGCAACTGCTGTTATAGAAACGGGTAAAAGCTGCAGGTGTTTACCAGGTTAAGCTGTTTACTTATGTATTTTAAGTCCTAGAACAAAACGTGAAAGTATCTTTCGCTCGTGTTGACCACAGGAATCTAACCAAAATATAATTAAAAAAACATATATAGACCTCGTAACAAGCTCACTGGAAATGCTACAATGCCAACTCATTTCTCAGGGTATGACTTCTTGCACCACAAAAAGTTATTTCAAACACAACATTATATCCTGCATTAAAACATTAAAACAATGACATGGGGATTTTCAGCTTCCAGAACAATCCGTGTATCTACCGTCCAATTGTTTTTCTTTATCAAACACGTAAACGGAAGAGCGTCTGAGAGGCCTTTTTGCTTTTTGCTTTTTACCTTACTAAATGGTCAAATGGTCATTGGAGCGAGGGGCGGGGCGGAAGTCACGGAAGTGATTTCAAAACAAAAGCACTCGTTTGCTAAAATCACACTTTGAATCACTGCAGTATCCTGCTGAAGACACGGTGATTATTATAAACAAGAGGAATTTGGCGATCACAACGAAAACGGCCCAGACACACATTGAGCCCAGAGAATGGATGTTATTAAGGGCTGTAAATATAATAAGCCTCCGTCTAAAATGGACAACATTGTTAGGAGATTTAAACTACAACGATTCTGCTCTGCGGTCACTCAGCCGCCTCTCGAGTTTGTTTTTTCAAATCAGCTGCTCTTCATTATTCCTGCTATATTTGTTTCCACACATTCTTAAGGAAACTCACACCGTTGGACTCGGTTCTAGTTTGACTTCTAACAGAAATCAAATGAAGAACTTTTACTGTGTACTTTGTGAGTAATCCTCTGTCAGTCCCCTCCATAGTAGCCTACATAATGCATGTTTTTCTATCTTTGATGAATGATAAAAATATAATTTTACCATTAGTTCTTAATGAAATTGATACTGTTTGACTTTGTATTAGCCTACTACTTACAATACATTGAAGTACTTTTAATGTGTATTTTGAGAAATTCTCAAAGTCCCCTGCTGAGAACAAAATCAAGCCACTTCTGCTAAGTTTGATGAGGGAATTATTTGTTGTTGCCATTAGTTCTTCGTGAGATTGATCCTGTTGGACTCAGTACTAGTGAAACTACCCCCACAAGTACTATGAAGTACTTGCTGTGTACTTTTCCAACAATCCTCTGTCAGGATGTCCCCTCCTGAGAACAAGAATGCATGTTTCTCTGCTATTTTGAATAAGCGTTAAAAAAACCTTTCTTCATGAGACTGATATTGTTGGACAGAGTATTTTAAGAGGATGGTAGACTGCACACTGACACACTCTGTCACTCTTGTTGGTCTCTTATGATGCTGCTGTCTTTTAATATATGATTATTTCTCAGCTGCTAGTTCGTTCCTCACAGATTCTTCAGTCTCATCAGCCTCATCCTTCCATCAGTCCCAGTCAACGCCTCCAGCACACTTCTAGTGTCTGACTCCATATGATATTGTCCTGATGCTGTAAGGGTGATGCCCCATGATCACAAAATGACCCCTCTAGAGTCTGAGTGCCAAGGACCTCATATAATGTATGTCATTAATGTTACATCACCCATTATGACAATTTTATTTCCTTTTTTCTCTTCTCTTAACTAAATAGTCCTGTCTTTAAGTATAACCCAATGTAAAGTCCTTTTCCTGCACCATTTTAAGGCTTCAAAACAGGCATTTTGACTTTATGAGTTTGAAGAAATGACACAATAAATGGCCAAGAATTGTACTTTATAAACTCTGAATCTTGTGGTGCTTGAAGAAATACAGACTGGCTAAGCCGGCCAGGTTATATGCCTTTTTTGGAGCCATTTTTTGCAATATTTAAAACTAGTTATTTAAACAACCCCCTATCTGAGGATAATACAAGCAACCATAAAACGCCCTTTATCTAGAGAGCCATTGAAGCCCATGAAGAATGTATCCTTCCACAAATCTTTTCAACTGCTGTAAGTTAGGGCACTACCTTTGCAGAAAATTTAAAATATTCTTCATTTGCAGTATTTAAAAAAAAAAAAAAAAAAAAAGTGTTCAGAAAGACTAAATCAATTATATATATAATATCAATATTTGTATTAACTAACAAAAGTTAATTTTAAATAGTAGGCACAAATGGGTTATTTGCCATGCATGTGGTGTTTGATATAGTTTATGTTCAATTTCAACTATTTTAGTCAGAAAAACGTTTATTGACTAAAACTTTTTTAATAATTGACTATAATTTAGAAAGGTTTTTGTGAGAAATCATTTCAAAAGTAAACTTTTTTTTCATTTTATATTTAAATTTGAAATGTTTGTACACCATTATTAATTTATACATTTATGAATCAATTTATTTTTAATGTATTTCCTTGAGGCTGAGGAAGATATATCAGCATGTAGTTCAACATGCAAATGTTCTAATGCAAGTAAGTAAGTATAACATGGAAAAGGAAATAAAATAGGTTTCATAGGAGGATGTGAATTTATTTTCTCTCACCTTGTAATTACACAATCAAACAATGTAATGTAGCTCTGGCCTTCACTCACAACATTTTTTTGTTGTTGAATTGGACACATTTTTCGAAGCTCTATTGACTGACATGCAATGACTGGGATTGATGGAAGAATCTGCGAGGAATGAACTGGAGCAGAGACATAATCATATTTTAAAAGACAGCAGCATCATAAGAGACCAACTAGTATGTCAGTGTGCTGAAGGATATTTGTAACCAGCTATCCAGGCCAGACTCTAAAGACTTTCCAAGGTGCAAAAATGCTGCTGCCGGAGTACTGACTGGAAGTATTGCTGATATCAAGTCTACCATCCTCTTAAAATACTCTGTCCAACAATATCAGTCTCATGAAGAATTTTTTTTTTTAACGCTTATTCAAAATAGCAGAGACGCATGCATTCTTGTTCAGGGGACATTGACAGAGGAGTACTGGAAAAGTACACAGTAAGTACTTCATAGTACTTGTGGGGGTAGTTTCACTAGTACTGAGTCCAACTAATGGCAACAAAAAAGAATTCCCTCATCCAACTTAGCAGAAGTGGCTTGATGTTGTTCTCAGCAGGGGAATTTGACAGAGGATTTCTAAAAAAAATACACAGTAAAAGTACTTCAATGTATTGTAAGTAGTAGGCTAATACAAAGTCAAACAGTATCAATTTAATTAAGAAGTAATGGTAAAATTATATTTTTTATCATTCATCAAAGATAGCAGAAAAACATGCATTATGTACTAAGGAGGGGACTTTGACAGAGGATTACACAGTAAAAGTACTTCATTTTATTTCTGGTAGAAGTCAAACTAGAACCGAGTCCAACAGTGTCAGTTTTATTAAGAACTTGTGGTAAAAAATATTTGTATCACTCGTCAAATATAGCAGGAAAAATGAAGAGCAGCTGATTTGAAAAAACAAACGCGAGAGGCGGCTGAGTGACCGCAGTGCAGAATCGCTGTCGGCTATAGTTTAAATCTCCTAACAATGTTGTGCATTTTAGACAGAGGCTTATTATATGTACAGCCCTTAATAACATACATTTTCTGGGCTCAATATGTGTCTTGGCCGTTTTCGTTGTGATCGCTAATTTCGTGATTTAAAAGTGTGATTTTAGCAAACGAGTGCTTTTTGTTTTGAAATCACTTCCGTGACTTCCGCCCCGCCCCTCGCTCCAATGACCATTTGACCATTTAGTAAGGTAAAAAGCAAAAAGCAAAAAGGCCTCTCAGACGCTCTTCCGTTTACGTGTTTGATAAAGAAAAACAATTGGACGGTAGATACACGGATTCAGAACATTCTATTGCATATGGTAAAAGTACTTTTTTATATGGTTTCTAATCGAACGTTAGAGCTTGTATTGTTGCAGTTTCATGATATGACAGTCATCACACAAAAAATGTTCTGACTTTGGCTGCTGCTCATAATAATGAAACTTTGATACCAGTGTTGGCTTATTAACTTGTTTTATTTATTGATGCGATTTAAAAGCTACATTTCTTTTGCAGAGGGTTTTACAGTGCAGTAAATCTTTCAGTTTTTAACCAGATGGTGTGTTGCTGTGTGTTTTTCAGACCTTTGAGAACGAGGGCCGTTACTATGAGTGTGACCTGCTGCCTTTCATGGAGGTGGGCAGCGTGGCCCATAAGTACTACCTGCTCAACATCCGCCTGCCTGTCAACGAGCGCAAGAAGGTCAACGTGGGGATCGGAGAGATTAAGGACATTCGTCTCGTGGTGAGTTGGCATTTGATCGGTAAACTTCTTAAAGGTTACGCATTAAACCGAGGGTGTTTGCCATAGACCGAGGTGGTGTTGGCGCCTGCTTGGGAACCAGGAAACATTCAAAAAGCTAATATTTGACTTTGGTTCCTTTTTTCTTCTCCAAGAGCATCCACCAGAACGGAGGCTTCACCAAAGTGTGGTTTGCGATGAAGACCTTCCTCACTCCCAGCATCCTCATCATCATGATCTGGTACTGGAGGAGGATCCTGATGATGAGCAGACCTCCTGTGCTGCTGGAGAAGTAAGGCAGCTCCCTCACTGATATTCCCTCTACAGTATACTGTTGTATTCTTAGCACCATATGTCATCATAAGGGATGCACCTATACATTTTAATTTGATCAATTTATTGCAAAGATCCTACTTCTTTTTTTTGGTTAGTAATTTAAGACAAGGCATGTTTTATATAGCAAAAAACATACAAACCGAATATCAAATGACATTTGAATATTATAATAGAATACAAGTTAAAACCAGCTAAAATAGAATAACACTGGTATGAAATATAAGTTACAGTGCAGTATAACATATGAATAGTTTTTATTTGATAAAAGGCAGCGTCAAAAAGAAAAGTCTTCAATGTAATGTAACGGTTCGGTATGTACCTTGGTTTGGGGGTCGCGGTTCGGTACGGGTTCGGTACAACAAGAAAAGGCAAAAAAAAAGTCCCAAATACATAATGCCAGGTTTGATTTGTATTTGTTTTGAACAGTAGTGCAAGTTTCAGTTTAGAAATAAGGAACTCTAACATTTTGAATAATTAACTTTATTGCAGTTAAAAACAAACCACAAACAGTAACACACACTCAGATGGCCATATTATCTATAATGGCTGATGTCAAACAAAAAGGTTCAATAAGCTGTAAAACTAAAAAGAATGTCTCTTAGTATGTAAAATATTACAAAATAAATAATAAAATAGTGTTTCAATCAATAAAAGCCGAGGTCCTCTACTATTAGCTGCTGAAAAACATATGCCAAAAGCTTCCGTTATTTATTTTGGTGTCTCGGCTTTCATGTCTATTGGTTCTTAAAATCAGCGGGGATAAGCTGTTGTCTTTTGCCGGGCTCCGGTGATTGCCAAATCTGGGTGATGCCTTCTCATATGATTTAGCATGTTTGGCTTGTGTTACCATTAGCAAACCTTTTTCCTCTCAAGGGCCATTTCAATTTTTTCAACATCCTCCGAGGGCCGTACAAATTATTGACCTGCTTAAAAATACTAAAATCACAGCCCATTAATTTGGCCTTTCTTTCATGCTGTGCAAAGAAAAAGCAACCTCTTAATCCAGATATCTTACCATGACTCGCGCATGCATGCACGTGCACGGTTGTGGCATGACCACCAAAACAGAAAGATATGGACACAAGAATTAATTAATTAAGTGTGTGTGGGGGGGTTTATTTTTAAATGTTGAAGTTAAAAGCATCACTCTGGTGCACTTAGAGAGCAACATTAAGAGATCTATGGATACATCTCTCAACATCCATATGAAACAGAACTGTAAGCAGATTTTCTTTTTCTTTATGGATATTTTACAAATCACTCTCCTTTCAAACTGTATTCTTGTTTATTAATAACAACTTTTTTTTACTGTCATATAGTATTTTATACCCGTTTACTTTATTCTCTTTTTTTTTTTTTTAAACTATAATCATCATATAAAGATGTGCCTTTACCTCACTGGTTGGAGAAAAAGCTTCTTATACTGAACCCGAAAATCCTTGATAGTAAAAAGTGGATTTTATTAAGCTTTTTTCCACGGACCACTGGTGGTCAGCTGACCACAGCTTGAGAACTGCTGGTCTAAACGATAGAGAACGTTAGCGGATTAAACTGATATCGTCTCCGTGTGGAAGGGGCCTGAATGTTGGAGCTCTGCTCTCAGCCTCTGTTTGTCTAACCCCCCGCTGTGCTGGGAGGACAGATCAGTCAGAGGCTCCACAGGAAGTGCCTGGCCAAGCATGAAACAAAATCTGCAAGCTAGCACTCAGCCGACACATGCTGCAAACACACATTCTGGGCATAGACACACACGCAGACATGTCATAGTCTCTCTCCTTCCCTCTGTATCTTCCGGCTCAAGGCTCTCATTCCCAGAGGAGTCGGCAGGCTCTCAGGATCTTGTACATTATTTGTGGACAGAAGATTATTTTTTGATGAACCAAAACATGGCACACCTTAGATTATCTTTGAATTTAAGAGGGCACAGTTTTGAGAATCTTGGCAGAAAAGGTTAATGGAGAAGAAGATTAATGGAAAATCTCCATTTATTACAGAAACATCCATCGGCTGAGTCAAACTTTTCTTAAAATTGACAGAAAACATTTCTGTGGTCTGCAAAAAGCAGAAGTGCAACACACACTGATGTTAAATAACAATACCCATGGCTGTGTTCAGTTACATGTCAGTGAGTCAGCAGGCACAGCAGCAGAGCCCAGGAAGGGTCTCACCCAGATGGAACCAAACCTAATTAATGTTATTAGCTACACCTGTGCTACATCACATGTCGACAGGGGTGGAAAAGTACTACAGTCCTTTTAGTAAAAGTAGAATAACTGTGGTCTTATCTGTAGCAAATACCTGCCAACGTATTGCATCACCTCATGTGTTTTCATATGCACAAAGTTGCTAGTAATTATGAGCGTTTAATAAATGTAGTAGAGTACAGAGTAAAATACTTGCCTCCAAAATGAAGTGCAGTATATATATATATATATATATATATATTTAATACTATATATATATATAGTATTAAATATATATATATTTAATACTATATAGTATTAAATTAAATATATATATATATATATATATATAGTATTAAATATATATATATTAAATGAAAATACTCAAGTAAAGTACAATTATGTTAAAATAATACTTTGGTACAATACTTAAGTAAATATACGTTCTTACATTCCACCACTGCATGTCAAAAAGTCCTGTGTAAAAGAAGAAAAGAGTCTATTTAATTTATAACGATTACACATTAAAATGTCAAGAATCGACTAGACCTACATTTGATATAGTTGAAAATGTGTGTACTTACATTTTAATTTTGAGGAATCCCAAATTTGAACCAAGGTAACTTTGCGTTTCATTCAAACCTCTGTAGTGCATCTTCTTTGTGCATGCGTTGTCTGCCAGAGGCTGTCATGTAATCACTTTACAGTTTCTAAGCCACATTTTGACAAAACACACTTTTAGATCTTGGTCCTTTTTACCTTTTATATTTGAGCTGAAAAAGGATGTTAGCAATCAGACGTCTGTATCTTAAGATATCAGACCAACAAGCTGAGCCAATGCTAGCAGTTAGCTTGCACCCTTTGATCCCATGTCCCATTTTTAGCTTAATTCAGTGTTTATACTGGTTTCAATTACCCGGCTCTTTTGTTTGGAGAGGAAGAGACTTCTGTAGATAACAATATTGATGAAAAGCTTCTTCTCAAACACACACATTTGTATTTTTCTTTGTTTTTATCTTGATTGAGAAACCACTGGTGGCAAAAATGACATATTTGGAAAGAATTCTACTACCAACCCTGAAAACTCATCTGTTCAACATAGCCTTCCAACAATAACTCACTCTCCCCTCCCCACTGCAATGTTACACTTCCATTTCTGCCCCCTGTTTTATGTTTTTTATGTCTTGTCCTTATATGTTTCTTTGAGGTTATGAAAGGCGCTATATCAATTATTATTATTACTACATTCACTTTACATATATTCTTACCATACCCTTTGTCTTACTCTACACACACACACACACACACACACTCTCTCTCTCTCCTGTCTGTGGTGGTGGTACTCAGGACACATTCCTAGCATACCAGCTGAATGTGGTTTCACTCGGTACTCGGTAGCTGTCTGGAGCGGTATAGCTCAGAACCTGTGTTCCATTATTATATTACCCAGAAAAAAGTGTACTCGTGCTTTTAGGCCACCTGTTTTATCTACAGCTTCCCCCTCTCTTCTTCTCTCTCACACCTACACACTGCAGCTCTGTTTTGCCCTCTTAACTATCTATTTACGATCATCCTTTCATCTCCTGGCGGTGTGCAGAGACCTGCTACAGACGCTTTGAAGACGAGCTCTGTTCTTTCTTTCTGAAGGCCCATTGTTCTTAGTTCACCCCCATTTCTTATTTCTCTCTAAATGTCTGGATTTCAAAGTTGAGGGAGGTTGGCTGTTAAAATGAGGCTATTTGGAAAGTGGGAACACACTGTGCTTGTAGCTGTATGGATAATCTAATCAATAATGAAAAATGTCCCCAGATCTAATGATCCTCCTAGAGCAGTTGGAGATGTAGCCCCGCTATAAAACATTGATTGTGTCTGAGTAGTGTAAAGCCCTTCAAGGTGACCCTATATTTAATCTGCAAACACTGTTATAGCCCTCATTATCCTGATTGCTAAGAAAAGTTTCCTCAGGGTTTGTAACTTGTTTCATTTCATCCATTTCTTTCTTTCTTCAAACTCCAGTATTGCTGCTAAGGCTACATCAATAATACTGCTGTTGACATGTATTTAAAGAGGACATATTATGCTCATTTTCATAATTGTATGTTGTGCCTCTACTGCAACATGTTTACATCCTTTAATGTTCAAAAAGCTCTTTTATTTATTAGTTCTCATACTGCCAGCACATCATTTCACCCTCTGTCTGAAACCAGAACCCATTCTGCTATGTTGTGATTGGTCAACTGCTTGGAGATGTCCCTCCCCTCACATACAATGTGTTGAAGCAAATGTTAGGGAGTGATGTCATTATGTTAGGGAAGTAAAAAAAAAGAAGGTGTTCAAAGGAGGCGTTTCAGGCTGGAGGGGGAGTGTGTGGGAGAGAAACTCTCTGGAGGGGATTTTAGCCTTTGAAGACTATTTACATGCACCAAAACCTATATAACGCACTACAGGAGAGGGAAACCCCCCCAAAAGCATAATAGGGCTCCTTTTAACCACCCCATTATCTACGAGCATGAATAGATGTGCATTAAAAACGTTTTTTTTCATGATGCCACATATGTAGGTTTTGATGGTTAAAAAAGGATGGTTGTAAAAAAGGATTGTTTTTGCTCCGTCAGGGTGATCCTTGCTCTCGGTATCTCCATGACGTTCATCAACATCCCAGTGGAGTGGTTCTCTGTTGGCTTCAACTGGACCTGGATGCTGCTTTTCGGAGACATCAGGCAGGGCATCTTCTACTCCATGCTGCTCTCCTTCTGGATCATCTTCTGTGGGGAGCACCTCATGGTACTGTACCAGGAAACTTTTACTTCATGTTTGATGGTTTTCTCACTCACCTGCAGGGTGACTTGCTAATTGTTTGAAGATCCATCATAGCCTTTCAAAGACTCGTTTATGTTGTTGAACTAAAAGAAGATAAATGGTCAATCCAGGTTAATGTAAGACGGTGTAAAGCACTACCAGCTTGACCAAAGGGGCACATAAATGCTTCTAGTTATATGTACCGTTTTTTGATCAGATTAAGCTTTGAAACCAGTGAGCCTGAATTAGTTGTGATCCTTACATTTGCTCTCTCCTTTTCTCTCAGGACCAGACAGAGAGGAACAGGTTCTCAGTGTACTGGAAGCAGGTCGGACCCATCGTGTTCGGCTCCTTCTGCCTCTTTATCTTTGACATGTGTGAGAGGTGAGAGCAAGTCTTTTCTACTTCACTGTTGAGACTAGGGATGGGTATCGTTAAGGTTTTAACGGTACTACTACTTTTATCGCTTATCGATCTGGTCTTTTAACGGTACATTTATCGGTTATTTTGGAGAAAAAAACAAGGTAAACTAACTAAACAAATTGCTTTTTATTTAAATTAAATACATAATATTTCCCATCAAAAGAAACAACAATGTTTTAACAAATGGTATTAAATAATGTGATAACAGAACTGTAAACAGAATAGCTGAACCTTTAACAAAATAAATAACTCAGTTACCTCTAATCATTAACCCATGTTTGTATAATTGAGTTGACTCCGTGTGTTGCTGCTAGCATACATAACACCTGACGTGGAAACGTTACTCGTGGAGGGGGCTACAGAGCTACTAGAAAGACAGTCGAACCCGGTGCATTCCTCCGTCTGGATGTGGTGCACTTTTGCTAAATGTTTAGACAAATTGCTCGTGTTACCGCCCTGACATGCTAAACTCTTATTGCACTTTTGGTAACGAGCATTGTCCACATCGAGATGGGTAAAGTTTAACCACACCT
>CALSBZ010046932.1:10568557-10579429 GCA_943591055.1 Gobionotothen gibberifrons
TTATGTTTTAGTTAGTTTAGTTAAATAAAAGTGATAGTTTGCATGTTTTTAAAGTGGGTTTGAATGAGGTCAAAAGCCATAGTTAATCAGAGATTTACTACATAGAAGCAAAGCAATGTACTGCTGTGAACACCTACAATAAATGCACACCCTTAAAAATCAATATAAGTTTAAGTGTGCACTTAAAGTGATTTTTATTTTATTCAATTATTTTAAGGTGAGCCTTTCTTTAATTATAGTGTTACGTTTACAGTGTCCACAGCAGTACTTTGCTTATGTGAGGTAACTTAATTAATACATAGACTATTGAAAAGTACCTCATAAAACTATTTACTGAAAATGTAACACATCCAAATGATCCTTCTTAATGCCCCACTTTCAGTTCTTGCAGTATTTGTTTGTCAAGTTCTTCCAGTTGGCTTAAACAAGAACTGGCAACGGTCTCTAGACTAAAAGATGAGAAATAATTCAGTCATGCCATATGTGAAAGCATTTCCCAGGGCGTCAGGATGATGTGTTTATGTGCTCGTACCTGCTAGTTTGCTTTGCTTGCAGAGCTGAGCAATGCAAGATTCATCAGTACATTTCATCCAAAAAGGTTTCCAAAGACTCCATGTTTTTCCCTTTCCTGGTTTTCAATTAAGTTCCATGCAAAGGAAAAAGCAGAGTCTACTTGCTTTGTGTCTGTATTTCTCTACAAAAAATGAAGAGATTACATCCATATTTCTACAGTATGCTCCACCACTCTTCTTAAAGAGGGTTATTTCCTTGACTGGAGTTGCCTCAGATGGCGTTCATCATTGTGGCAGGGATCTGTGCCTGTCTCTACTTCCTCTTCCTCTGCTTCATGGTGTTCCAAGTCTTCCGCAACATCAGCGGTAAGAGGACGTCCCTTCCTGCCATGTCCAAGGCCCGACGGCTGCACTATGAGGTGGGTGTTTTCATCTTGTGTTTGCATTTTCTGATTATGCATCATCAACAATTCAAAGAAATCCCAAATTCTTAAGTCATGACTGTATACCAGGACTTCTCCTTAAATGTGTTGTCCCCTTTATCCCCCTGTTTTATAGGGTCTGATTTTCAGGTTTAAGTTCCTCATGCTGGTCACGCTGGCCTGCGCTGCCATGACTGTTATCTTCTTCATCATCAGTCAGGTGAGTGCTGTAATGTAATGACATCAGATATAATGCCATCAACAGAAGCATCTATGCAATGATGCTTATGGATTTCAAAAAGAATATAGAAGTTACTTTGCTCCTGTCCAAATAGAGCTGTGCAGTAATAAGTCCTAAAACTCTGGAAATGAGTGACCACTTCCGGTTCCCTCGTCTTGATGTCAAAGTTTTTTTTAAACCTGTCTTCGGTTGGTTGCCTGAAATAAGGTCTGTGGTTAACACAAGCCAAAGAGATTTTGTTCTACGACATAACATGTAAATGAATACTCCACTGGTGAATTTCCAAAGCTTCTGTGTCGTGAATAAAAGGGACTGCTAAACGTCATCACGCCGAACATTAGCCACCTTTAGCTTAGCGGTGGTGATGTGCAGCCATGCAACCGCGATGGACTTTGTTTCTAGCCTAAATAGCTTTTTACTTTTTGTGTTTATTCGCACTTCTAAAATCATAAAGTGGAGTTAATATGTGGAGATTATTATGCTGGACAAAACGTGTAAGTATCATAAACCTTTGTTTGCCACAGATCTATATGATATATCCGAAATCCAACAGAGAAATCCCATTGACTTTTCTCAAGGGAGCCGTTGCAATGCTAACTTCCGGGTCGGCCTACAAAGAAAAGTCATTATTTCACCGCTCTATATGTTCAACGCTCCAAGCTAAAAGTGTGTGTCTCCTGTGTGTGTGCAGGTGAACGAGGGCCACTGGCACTGGGGGGAGCACACGGTGCAGGTGAACAGCGCCTTCTTCACCGGCATCTACGGCATGTGGAACCTCTACGTGTTCGCCATCATGTTCCTCTACGCACCGTCCCACAAACGCTACGGAGACGAGCAGTCCAGTGGGCAGTGCATCACCGGTAACCACACCTTTCTACTCACTTTCTTCTCTGCTTTATTACTACAATAGCTACAAATGTTAAGCATTTTACTCTCCACTACTATAACGTTTTATAGAGTCTAATATATAAACTAGAGAAAGACTTATATATATATATATATATATACTATAAGAATACATATATTTCAAATATGTCTAGGTTGTATGTTTAACATAATCATGAGTCTAAGTGTCTATATATATGCATAGGCTGACCAAAAAGATATCAATGTGTTTTTCTACCAGTACTTTCCTTTTTAACCTTAAATTACAATAATCTGCCCTGGGGAGACAAAGAGATAAATAAACAAAGAATAACTCATTTAAGAATAAAGAGAATAATTTAAGAGCTGCAAGATGATTTGCATCATGTTATATGTTTATTATAAACATCAAATTACATTTTAAGATCTGGTTATTGGCAATACTTGTATAATGTCATCTTGGGAAATCTACTAATTCAGCAGGATCATAGTGCTATTAAAACAAATTAGTTTGCATCTCTAACTTTTCTTCTTATAGTTATTGTCACTAGTGTCCCTCTTTATTCTGTCAGTCCTCTGCTGTAAAGCTACCTATTCATCCAGAGTTGGTTCAGGAGGAAAGGGAGGGGGGGGGGTTTGGTGATAGTGAAGGACCCAGATTCCCAGGGGAAAGAAGGATCTTTGGCCCGAGAGGGTGATTCTAATGGACACCAGGCTTCCTTCCAGACAGACAGAGAGGGAGGGAGGGAACAGTGTGGGGGGAGGAGCGGGGGAGTAATGAAAACCATCCATCTCCTGACGTCAGGGAGAGAACAAGAACGTTTGGAGATCTGGAAGAGTTCCCTGAAGTGCGTCAACCAGTCTCAGGCAGGCTCTATCCAAGTTTCAGTCTGCATGTTGATTTACTTGAGTTTCACTTCTGTTTCAAATAAGCTGAAAGTATCTCTGTTGGTGAAGTTCAGCTCAACTTGTTATGCAACAGATCTCATGCCTGCAGTAAAACAAGGAACCCAAAGTACATAATATGAGGGATGAACCCAAATATTTTATTCAAACGGATAGTTATTTTACCTGAAGGAAAATAAGTCTATAATTTAAGTATTTTAATTTTAATTATTTATTCAAATTGATTTCAATCATGTTGGATTGCCACTAGATAAAAAACAAACCATTCTGTTTTGAAAAATCTGATTTTGATTTCACATGGTCTTTGAAAAGTTTGTCTATCTGAGGGGGGGGGAATGTTTCTGTAATGGTGAAAAATAGACATGGATCAGTCGAGTGATTGAATTCATACATTTTATCCAATAATAAAATGCAAAAAATCTATAATTGTATACAACATTTGTAAATGGGCAGGTTAAAAAGCAAGCGAGATGGCTACGTTTTAGATATGCCTTAAACATTTAAATTCTAGGACTTGTGGCTAACTAAAGACATACAAAAACTGCCTTAATGGGATCCTCACAATATTAATATGGCCCTATGCAGAGCCGTCAAGAAATCTATACAAGTTCATGACCTTGATCTGTGTCCAAAAACACGCCTTTCTTGACCTGCTTGAAAAGTCCTTAAATGTATGTTTAAGAAGGTTTCGCTAATTAGTCGTTTCATTAAATACATGTTATTGAAAAGGGGTCGCTTCAGGCCTGTTTGTGTTCATTTAAAATAATTAGTTTTACCCTGTATTTTAGACCCCATTTACACGGGAACGCACCGTATGCGTTTTCAAAAAAGTCTTCCGTTCACACGCATTCGATTAATTAATGTGTCCGTTCACACGAGACCGCTGGAAACGCTGTAGTACATATGCTGTATTTTGTGCCGCCACAAAATACACCAAAAGCAGCGAAGAAGATCCCGGAGCATGGTTGCCATGGTTGCCCTTCTGTTTATTCTCCGCGGTGGAAGGCGTGTGCTTCTGCTGTAAATCTCTCCGGTAGTCCACCAGCAGATGAAAAACGCCCACCTCCACCTATCTCTTTCAAGGACTCCACCGCCCGGACCTAACTGAGCCGCAGTGGGCTAGCTCCGGGACGCCGTCTGGAGCTAGCCCCCTGCGGCTCCGTTAGCTCCGGCGGCCACCACTGGGATAATTGGGTCCCCTATTAACATTTGCTCCCGTTTAGCATTATGGGCATCATAGCCATAGACTATAAAAGTCTTACCCAAGGATGAATCATAAACTAAAATGTATAAAGGGTTACGTCCTTAGCTGGCTAATAAGCTATATAACAAGCTAAGCTACGAAGCACACAAACACCTGCGAACGGGGTTAACATGTATAATATTATCATTTTAGACTTCTTGGAAGTTCTGTTAGTACATTCAAGCGCACAGCACGACATTTTAATTATCTGGTATTTGTAACAATATTCCCTAAAAGGCACAATCACCACGAACACGGCTAAAGCTAAAGGGTCAAGTACAGTGACTACAACTAACTAACGTTGTAGCCTCTATGGTTGTAGCCTAGCAGAGTGGACAAGTTGCTGTTAGCCGACAGTGAGGCGCGTACCTGTCCATCAAAGTGACCACGCCCTAATTTATGCAAAAACTTTAAGGCTTAATATTAATTAAACGGATGAGTTGAGAAAAAATGCACCCCCCCAATCCATATTCATGAAGGGGGGGATCTAACTATACAGAGAATATGTTTTTTTTAACCACGATGTAAACATGTTTATTTCTGCTGTAAAGTTGGGCATTTTAACATGGGGGTCTATGGAAATTACTCCCTTCTGCAGACTGCTCCTACTGGCCACTAGATGAGTTTGCCGCTTGGTAAAAACACATCCCCACTGCCGATCTTCTATCCTAATACATAGACAACTTTGTAGTTCGAACAGATAATGACGTCTTCATACACCTCTACAAAGTCCATGCTGATAAGATATGTAGTTTTCACGTGATGCTAGTGTTGATTGTAGTGTCTGATGGGTTTATGTTTGCAGGAGATAATGGAGGAAACAGTGGAGAGGACATCCAGCTGACCACTACCATCACACATGTGGACGGCCCCACTGAGATCTACAAGATGACCGGCAAAGAGGCCCAGGAGTAGATGTCTCACTGTTAATAAACCCCCCTCTACTACCTACTGCTCCAACAACCCCCTCCCTCCTATATGTAATCCAACAGGCTTTTATTTTGACACTGCCCGGCAATAAATGGCATCATAGCTCCAGCTCTCATTTAACCAGTCCCATGGCTGAATATTATCAACACTCCTGTCCTTTTTCATTTCACGGTGGTACCCTTTTCTTACATTTCATACTTTATGTAAACTGTGTTATGTTTTTAAATGTTGCCCATTGTTTTTTTTACACCCAAAAATGAGATTAGCATGTAAAGAAAATCATTTCTTGTTGGTCAGAAGTTGCATCTGGCAGCTGTCACACTCCTGATTTTTTTTAGAAGTACAGTGTGGTAAAACTAAATCCTTTTGACAATGGACCGCGTTAATAGGTAACGTTTTTCAGATACATTTAGTTTAATTTATTGCTTAATTTCCCTGTTGTATTCTCATTCAAGGCCTCAGAGCCTGTCACACATATTTTTCCATAGAAAGTAGATCATGTTGAGTCCTGCTGTCAATCATTCGAGTGGCGGAGATCTTTTTTTATATCATAAATGTACAGACCACATAGCCACTTTGGGAAATGCATACTGTATGTTCATTATGTTACAATGTAGATATCTATTTTTTATAAAGTGCTTATTTTCAACTTCACTAAATACATGCATCAAGCTCTATCAATGTTTTTGAAGTTGGCTGTAGCCTATTATACATGGTTCTTAGTTTGTTTTTGCTTTTTATTCTAATTTAAATAAAAACACTTTGACTTAATAGCCTGATGTATTGTCATAATGTTTACTCGGAGTGAAGTCCTTATTTTTTACACTTATTCACAAGTTTAAAGAAGAATACAACTAGGAAAGGCATTATCAACAACATATCCGTAATTCAGTGTCTTGCTTTTAGGCTTTTTGAGATTTTATTTGTTGGTATGAAACATTTGCTGCAAGGCTTTTTAAATATAAACTAATGTGTTTGTAATGTATGTCTGACTAAGCTACATTTATAGGGAAAGGCCGCCACTGCATGGCTCATAGAAGAACAACAACTCCACTTTCACTTTTCTCATTGGTTAAGCTAGCCAACGAGAGCAAGTGTGAAACCGGAAGTCCTATTATAGTTGTGTTTTTACAGATTTTAAGCACAGGATATTTGACATTAACAGGGTATATGCAGGAATCCTGAAGTCAAATGTAATACCTTTTTTAAGACCTTTCCATACATTTTAAGACCTCATCGCCACTTCGAGTTTTAACCGGTTACATTGGCGACACACTTTACCTCACATTTACTAAATACAGTATTGATTGTCCTTCCTCCTTATGTTCCAACCATTTGAACCATCCAACCAAAACAAATGGTATGCCTAAAAGCCTAATCTACGTTGTATGGAAAAATCTTTATATTAGCCTAAAATAAGTAATAGTAGTTGTAGTAGGCTACATTATAGCCTATCTACATAAATGGTCTCACTAAAATGTGTAACCTCACAGGCCGATTTAGAAAAATATTGAGGGTATGTCAGTATTGGGGCCCTGATTTATTATTTGAAATACGACGAGCATATACTCTGTTTAATTTCCCCTAAGAAAAATTGTAATACTCCAACCGGAGTTTTATTTTGAAAGGATTACCAGGAAGTAGTACTAAGAGAGCCATTAGCTTGACGCTGTGAGCATCCGCCAGTGTTTCTCTCGGTCCGCCTCTCTCCTCCCGACTCAATTCAGCTGTTTCGTCGCGAAACGTCCAATTGGCGGAGGAAAGGAGAGGGGGAGACTGATGTTCTAGAGAAGGAAGAAAGTAAACGAAATTAATTATTAACACCACCCGTCAGCGGAAAGTTGAAGCGGCACTACTTTGAAGTCGCCACTTTGGTCCATGCAGAGACAGCGTATGGTGTAAACACGTTAGTGGAGTTGTGACATTGCGCGGTGAGCGACACGGCAGAGGGAAAGGTCTCCTCCCAGGCTGTTGACGGATACAGCTCGGCTCCAGTGAAAGGAGACACGGCCGGACCTGACTGTTCACTACCTCGGCCAGGTAAGACTGCCATGTGTCGATAAACTGTCACATTAACAGCTTCTTACCTGAAGCAACAGTTGGTGTGCTCTACTATGAGACATATTTGCTGTCATTGCTGCCAGCTTTCACAGTGTTCATCCGCAACACTTAGGTCGCACAGTTTACCTAACATAGTTTAAATGTCGTTAAAGCTGTGACTTCGGTGACCACACACATACATATTCAACTTCATTAATATTAATGTAATATACTATTCAACAGGTGATAGCTTGAGCTTACTCATTGCTCTCTGGGCCTTCTGCCCTGGTTATTCCCTACAGGCCCCACCTACTGTGCTAGCCACATAATGACTTATTTTGATAAAGGCCAATAGATTATTCCAGAACAGAAAAGCACTTTTATAGACCTAAACTAGCCACTTCCTTCTCAAGAGCTGCAAAGATACATCCGTTAGTTAACTTTCAAATACATGTCCAACTATTTTGATAATTGTTAAATTAGTTTTCAGGAAAAAGAGTATACATTCTCTGATTCCAGCATCTTAAAAGAGACTACTTTCTGGGTTTATTTACTCTATGACAGCAACATATACAATTCAAATATATTTGTCTTGTGGAAAAAACGACTCATCCTCGACTTTAGGAAACACAGACTGATCTCCCCATTTAAGAATAAAATAAAAATAGATACAAATGAGAATACAATTATTTATATAAACATTAGAAGTAAAAGAAAGAAACGTGTAATACAATAATAAATAAAATAAAAACGAATTAAAAAACATGAATACAAACATAGGTTGAATCTAACATTTCCAAATTAAATAAAAGATCTGTGTTTTTCCAAAAATAATCATAAAAAAGCACCACATTATATCTCGTTTTAAAAAGGAGATATGTTTATTTTCAGGTAGAATAAAAAAAAAATTAATATTAATATAAACATTAGTAGAGTGAGAACAAATGTGTAATATAAAAAAACAATTAATATATTTGATATTAATATATAAATAAAAAGTAAATGTGGTTAGCTGTGACTTCAGTGACCACACACACACACAAGTATTATCCTCACTGCTTCATGAGCAAACTATTCAACAGGTGATAGTTGAGCTTACTCAGTGCTGTCATGTGTTTGCCACATCATTGACCTATTTTGGAAAGCAACATGGATTATTCCAGAACAGAAAAGCACTTTAATAGACCTAAACTAGCCACTTCCTTCACATTAGTCGACTATGCAATAGGTAATCGCTTGCAACACTACCTGTGTAGTCCAAGATGAACCAACTAGATGATGTGATGGTTGAAGTGGCTGAGATGTTGACATGAAGCCGTGAGCATCAGCAGCTCTGGCCGTGAGGAGGACAGAATACAGACCGGCCATTGATAAGGCCAACTCATTAGTACCCCATTCACAGCATCAAAGCTTCCTCTCAACGCCCATCAGCATGAGTGGGTCGCTACACACACTGGAAGCAGAGGATCACACACGTCCTGCCTTCACGCTGATGACAAGGGTTTGGTTTTGGTGTGACACTCATTACGTTTTATTATGGAGTGAACAGCAGCATAACAGACACTGGCCGAGAGTAAGTGCCTCAGAAATCAGACCAACATGCTGATATTAACTAGAGCTGCTAAGATAAATCCATTAGTTTTCAACTTTTCATTTCATCTCAAACTTCTTTGACTATATTGGTTCCAAGGGGGGAAAAGTTTAAATATTCTGATGCCAGCATCTGAAAAGTGACTATGTTCTGGGTTTATTCATTCCTCAATGACAGTAAACCTCATTTCTTTGAGTTGAATAACATCCTCTTGGATTTTAAGAAGCACAGATTTTTCTAGGGCTAAACTCCCCATTTAAGAATAAAGTAAAACGAAAGATAAATACAAATATATATATAATACAAATATTTGTATAAACATTAGAAGTTAAAGAAACATTTGTAATACAGTACAATTTCAAAAAGAAAGGAAAAGGTGTATTTTTCCACAAATAATCAAAGAAAATCCCCCTTTTTAATCTTGTTTAAAGAGGAGATGTTATGCTCATTTCCAGGTTCATATTTGTATTTATTTAGTTCCTCTACTGGGACACGTCTCCATGCTTTAATGTTCAAAAAGCTCTTTCTTTGTCTCATACTGCCTGTGCTGCAGCACCTCTTTTCACCCTCTGTCTGAAACCAGAGCCCAGTCTGCTCTGATTGGTTAGCTGGCCGGCTCTGTTGTAGAGCTGCACAATTTTGGGAAAAAAATGTAATTGCGATTTTTTTTGACAAATATTGCGATTGCGATTCGATTTGCGATATTTGTTTTTAAGCGACCCATTTGGAAAGGGCAGGCACTTTCAAAAATACTTGGATCAATCTGTCTATCACCTTCTATCATGGGCCACTTCTGATTGGTTAACAATGGCTGGTACATGTGGAGCACAGCACTTCTGATTGGTGTGGATGACTGACACACAAGAACAAAAAAATCGCAGACTTTGCGAATTGTTAATCGCATCAATCGCGATTTCGATTTAAAATCGATGAATCGTTCAGCCCTACTCTGTTGTGATTGGTCAACCGCTTAGAGATGTCACGCAAACTGAGTATCACGCACAATGTGTTAAAGCGATAGCCAATAAGGCGTGAGTGTTACAGTGATGTCATTATGTTGCAGAAGTAACAAAGGTTATCCAATGGAGGCGTTTTAGGTGGGATTTGAGCGTTTGAAGACCATTTACATGCACTTAAACCTATGTAACAAACTACAAGAAAGGGAAACCCCCCAAAAGCATAATAGGGCCTCTTAAACTAGAGATTTGCTCATCATTTGCCAGGAATAAATAAATCAACGATACCGTATTATAATGAGTAATGTACTTAAGAAATCCTATTGGGAAAAGCTGCATGCTGTTAGAGATGATGACGTCCATGAACAGCTGCCTTGTGTAATGCTGTCAGGTCTGATCATGAGCCCGTCTGCTGTAATTCCTCACAACAAACACTAACCGCTTATTCTATTCCCAATCATTTTTCATTTCCTCAACACGTTTCCTCAAATAATACTTTCCGAGATGGGTGTGTTTTCAAACTCTCTCTAGCAGCTCTGGTGCTGGTGGGTTCGTCCAGATTGCTGGCAGGATTTAACGTGACGTGTGATGCATGTCAATTGATTAGTAACAGGAGGAGGGGGCTATTTGGGAACAATGTCTCGCCTAATGCAAGGATGAGATTAAAAAAACTCCTGGTTTTAGATTTAGGGAAGGATGGATTTGAATCTGATCAGTCTGTCTCCATATGAGTTTAGGTTCTGAACAATAGATGATCTGTTGGGTCATGTGGGAAGTAGCCGTAACCAATGCTGTAATACCTTATCCAGACGACACATGGCTACTGAATTTGACCGGCCACTCAAGAGATTATTGCTTTTGTTTTTTGGGCCTTGTGAGTCAGGCAGATCTACCAACTACAGTAGTTGTCAATTGACAGCAAAATACAACTATTTGACTATAGATACATTGCAATTTCTCCTACAGAAATGGCAGGAGATGCTGTGTTTCTGCCGCTCAAATATGGAGATTTCCTGGCCTGCCTTTCTCTGTTTAATATTGATGAATCCTCTCATCTATATATCACATTCTCTTCTCTGCTCAGTTTGGACTCACTTTCACCTTTCTTCCTTTTATCCAAACACACACACACACACACACACACACACACACACACACACACACACA
>CALSBZ010046932.1:10592286-10614215 GCA_943591055.1 Gobionotothen gibberifrons
TTTGTTCTCCATGCATACCCTTCAGAATATATGGAAGCCATTTATCTATAAGCACATGTGAATAGTCACTCCTGTATCTCAGCGTTTCCTGTGCAGTGGAATTTGTAGGAATGTCATAAAGCCAATCCTTGTTTCTGGTTGGACCGGGCTTTGAAGTGCTCCCACTCACAGGAAGACACACCTCTGTGAGGACACACACTCTGCACACTTATGCCATTTCCTCTGACTTACAGTACACAGCATTTCATAAGACTGCAGCCCAAATATGGGCATATCCTGTCAGAGGTGTCAGACGGCTTGAACACGTTTCCTGTCTGCCAGGTAGGGAAATATATGAATTATGACTTCATATGTAGATCTAGACAGCATTATTTCAAGCAGCATGTGCTCCTAAACTAACTTTGGGAAGGTCTCAGATGCAGCAGATGATCCATGCATTTCAATCAAACTCTCTCCATTCCTTCCTTTCCACCATTATGGACTCTTTTTGGTCTCCAAACGGGGGAAAGGATCTTAAGGGAGAGATGATATGCCAACACTATATGTCACATTCTACAATATCTGAAGCATGGAACATGAAGATGATTTGAGAACCACCTGTGTGAAGTTGTTATAGTCTTTAATGTGTAATAAAGATCAGGCGCCTATTCAAATGTTGACGGTTAATATTGTAGAAAGGCTTAAAACATGATGTCATACGTGTTGTGGCAATCTTTGGGTTGATACTATTTGTTAAACAGATTTGATGCAAAATGTAACAATTTTCAAGAACTCCAAAATGATTCAATAATACCACATTTAACACCAAGACCATGAGGAACACCATATCAAATAAATAAAACAAATACAATAAACATTTACGTGATTTGATATCATAAACTTTTGGCAAGTAGCAAGCTTGTATTGTCCATATACCGAGGGATGCCATTGTTTCTCTGAATGTAAAAATAAGAGATTGATATTGCATGCTTAAAACTACATGGTATTGTCCCAAACTGCATTGAATTAGCATACAGTCAGGATTCCAAGTTTCACATTAAAAGGCTTTATTGTCTTTTGGACAATAGTGACAGCATGGTTTTTTTATATACAGTGGGGCAAAAAAGTATTTAGTCAGCCACCAATTGTGCAAGTTCTCCCACTTAAAAAGATGAGAGAGGCCTGTAATGTTCATCCTAGATATACCTCAACTATGAGAGACAAAATGAGGAAAAAAAATCCAGAAAATCACATTGTCTGATTTTTAAAGAATTTATTTGCAAATTATGGTGGAAAATAAGTATTTGGTCAATAACAAAAGTTCATCTCAATACTTTGTTATATACCCTTTGTTGGCAATGACAGAGGTCAAACGTTTTCTGTAAGTCTTCACAAGGTTTTCACACACTGTTGCTGGTATTTTGGCCCATTCCTCCATGCAGATCTCCTCTAGAGCAGTGATGTTTTGGGGCTGTCGCTAGGCAACACGGACTTTCAACTCCCTCCAAAGATTTTCTATGGGGTTGAGATCTGGAGACTGGCTAGGCCACTCCAGGACCTTGAAATGCTTCTTACGAAGCCACTCCTTCGTTGCCCGGGCGGTGTGTTTGGGATCATTGTCATGCTGAAAGACCCAGCCTCGTTTCATCTTCAATGCCCTTGCTGATGGAAGGAGGTTGTCACTCAAAATCTCACGATACATGGCGCCATTCATTCTTTCCTTTACACGGATCAGTCGTCCTGGTCCCTTTGCAGAAAAACAGCCCCAAAGCAGGATGTTTCCACCCCCATGTTTCACAGTAGGTATGGTGTTCTTTGGATGCAACTTCTCCTCCAAACACGTCTAGTTGAGTTTTTACCAAAAAGTTCTATTTTGGTTTCATCTGACCATATGACATTCTCCCAATCCTCTTCTGGATCATCTAAATGCTCTCTAGCAAACTTCAGACGGGCCTGGACATGTACTGGCTTAAGCAGGGGGACACGTCTGGCACTGCAGGATTTGAGTCCCTGGTGGCGTAGTGTGTTACTGAGGTAGCCTTTGTTACTTTGGTCCCAGCTCTCTGCAGGTCATTGACTAGGTCCCCCCGTGTGGTTCTGGGATTTTTGCTCACCGTTCTTGTGATCATTTTGACCCCACGGGGTGAGATCTTGCGTGGAGCCCCAGATCGAGGGAGATTATCAGTGGTCTTGTATGTCTTCCATTTTCTAATAATTGCTCCCACAGTTGATTTCTTCACACCAAGCTGCTTACCTATTGCAGATTCAGTCTTCCCAGCCTGGTGCAGGTCTACAATTTTGTTTCTGGTGTCCTTTGACAGCTCTTTGGTCTTGGCCATTTATAAATAAAACCCAACCAATGAGAAAGTCTGCGAGCAGACAAAGATGGCCAATTAGCAGCAGCATATAAAGTGCAATGGTGTACTCGATATCCACATCCAGTAATACATCGTAAGGCACAATGGTACACAGTATCCAAGCTCTTTAGGCATTGGTCAGAGGCATTCATGTATAGCAGGTCACCATAATCTAATACAGGTAAAAACGTAGCAGATATCAAATGTTTCCTCGTCTGAAAAGAGAAACAGGATTTATTTCTGTAAAAGAAACCTCATTTTATTTTTAGCTTTGAAACAACATTTTCCGTGTGTACTGTAACTTGAAAGACAAGTTCTGTTCAATAAGAAATCCCAGATATTTGTAAGTAGTGACCCTCTCAATGTCAGTCCCTTGAGCAGTACACATCTTGGGTAGAATAGATGGTAACTTTTTGCCATTCGAAAATATCATCACTTTTGATTTTTCTGCATTTAATACCAACTTTTGTTGATATTAAATGGGTTTGTATGACATCAAAGGCAGACTGGAAGAAATCTAGACTTTGCTCTATAGATCGTTGATGGCAATGAAACTTTCCTCTAAAACGGCAACATACAATAGACTTAAGACATGGAAAGGATCAAAACATAAAGTACTGCGAGATACTAGTACAAGAAGTGACACAATGGTGCAAGTACAAATATAGAGAATAAGTCAACTATGTATTCCTGCATTTGCACCGATGTGTCCCTTGCACTACTTTCCTGCACTAAAAAGTGCATGTCTGTGAAAGGGAGACTCATGGGTATCCATTGAACCTGCTTTTATCTTTAGGTGCAAGGTCAAGTGACCCCT
Organism: Gobionotothen gibberifrons; assembly: GCA_943591055.1. NCBI lineage: Eukaryota > Metazoa > Chordata > Actinopteri > Perciformes > Nototheniidae > Gobionotothen > Gobionotothen gibberifrons. Next base: position 10,595,440 of record CALSBZ010046932.1, read on the forward strand.
GTAAATATGGTCACGTTAGTTTTTCCCCTCCCCATTATTTGACTTAGGAGCATGTTTGCCTTTTTCCCTACAAGCTAGCATAATATGCTTAGTCCCAATGGATGTTAAACTGAGCCTGGTTCAGATTCTGAAAGATGGTCCACCGAGGACTCCGGTTTACTAGAGGAGGAAGAGGGAAAGGCTCCAATTACAAATAAATCATTCATCATAACACATGCAAATCCAGCTGAGTGTGTGTGAGCAGGCCAGAGTGTGTGTGAGCAGGCCAGAGTGTGTGTGAGCAGGCCAGAGTGTGTGTGAGCAGGCCAGAGAAACAGTGTCACTTTGATGGATTCTTTAGCGGCCTTTCTGAGTCTATGGGAAGTTTGCTGGCATCCCAAACAAAGGCCAGTATGTGTGCCTCCTCACTGAGGCCTAGTTGGGACTCTGGAGAAGAGCTGGACACCTGTGGCAGAGGGGCTCGCATCTACTGTGAGGAAGAACCACTACCCCTTTTTGTCCCTGGGCCCCAAACTTTTTGTCCGAGGCCACACTGTGTCACTGTGTTTCCAACAAGCAACAACAGGTGTCCTACAGATACACAATCCCCGCCTGTCTCAATGTCTGCTCCGTAAACATTTAACTCGTATTTGACGCACATTAAAGAGCTCCAAGGCTTTGTCTGACGGAGTCTTTCGCTGTGTTGTGGTGCACGCTGGAACATGGCCTCACAATTTGTTCAGCTTCTTGTACAGTGGGTCCTTGTGCAGTTACCTCTCTGGGTAACAAACAGGCAATGTCCCTTCTGCACAGACTTCTCATTAAAAAACGACACTTATCTGATTGTGTGGAACATTTTCCTTACCAGGAGCAGTCAGCCTCAGAATCTGCAAATCAGACATTTCATATTGCCTCCATTTGGAAAAGATGATTGCATCTGTGCACACACATCCCTAGACTTTTCCACAGTGGAGCTTTGTCTGCGTTGTTCCACTTTACCCTTGCAGCTTTCTGTGTATTTGTATGTATTGAATGTCTGTTACTTTAAACTAGAGCTGCATTATTTCAGCATCAACATTGCTATGTGTACATAGTGTAGTATGAGTGGTGCAGAAATGAGTCCTAAAACCCGGGAAATTAGTTAGCATTTGAGCAATTCCTGTTCACTCCTATCAAAGACAATGGTCTGAAGAGATTTTCACTTGTTCTACGACATAAAACATGTCACCGAACACCTCTCTTGTAGTTTCCAAAGCTTCTATCGTCATAAAAACAGCAGTTGCTAACAAGTGTCTAAATCAGACAACTAAACGTCATTGCGCCAAACATTAGTCACCTTTAGATTAGCGGTGGTGATGCGCTGCCATGTGGGTGTGATGATTCTTATTTTCTGCAATGTTTTCTGAGTTCCAAAGGAAAAATATCATTGCTTTTTGTCAAGGGAGCCCTTGCGATGCTAACGTCCGGGTTGGCCTACAAAAATACGTTGTCAATTCAACACTCTGTATTCTTAACACAATTTCAGGTAAGGCTAAACATATCTCAAAAGTGTCATTCTACGCTTTCTTCCTGCTTGATACAAGAGTAGATGAGCAGAGTGATAGAACATGATGTACCCTGATTTAGTGCTTCTTGGATACACACAGTGTGTTGCCCAGTGAGTAACATGCAGGCCCTACATGCACAGCAAATCCTTTTTTATCAATCCATCAAACCACCAAGGCACGATCTGCTAGTAGTTGACCACAATCTTTAAAAATATGCAAGGGACAAGAGAGAAATACCCCAGAAGAAGATTCACTTGATATAACAACATGTTAGCATCCCCGGCTGATGATGGTCATACTCTCAAACTGATGCTAACTGTTTATTTGCACAGCGTTTGAGCTATAAAAGGAAAGATGAACTTTTATCTCACTAATAAAACATTTGCCATCCTTTGCATTTGTTGGTCTTACATTTAATAAAAACAACGAAATCATACAATATTGATCTCTAACTGAAAATAAATCAAGTTTTATTTCAGTAAATAATCTTTTCAACTGAAAATGAGCCAAAATGAAGTACTCGTGAATTTGTAGCGCATAACATTAAACATTGTTATTCACATATGCAGCTTTAACCATAATTGTAAAACACATACGTAATGCTATATTTCCTTATATTAGCAGGCAAGCAACGCTGTGCAAACTGCTCGCCTGTCCCTGCACCTTTTCCCCTCCTGGAAAAAACGTGTTCAAAATAAGAGCCCAGATTTGATCATTAACAAAGCAAAAAATGTACTATAAGAACATATTTGTACAAAAATACAAATATATCTATAAAAGGTCAAATATTTTGGCATTTTGACAATTAGCATTTTTAGGATAGAAAATGTCAGTTTTAACCAGTAAGTGGCCGCCATATTAGTACTCGGTGGGCTGATTTTGACTACCATGAGTACTGTTGCGACCATTGGATATAGAGAGCGCAAGATGACAATTATGACCACTACTTCTGCCTTTTTCTTTTCTAATAAATAATAATCCTATAATTTCAAAATCGATCAAAGATTAAGCAAAATCAGCTATTAGGCAGGGCTCGACATTATAAATGGCCCGCTGGCCCGGAAGCACTATTTAGACACCCCGGGCCAGCATAACGTACTTTCCACTTGCCCGCTCGGGCCACTAAAAATATTGCTTTAAAAAAAAAGAAATTGTCCTGTGGTATTGGTATTTTGACTAGCAATGTTGTTAAATTGTTTCGTTTATTAACGCTACAACATAGCGTTTCGTGAGGCGGTTGTCGTTGTTGGGTGAAAAGCAAACAGCTGCGGAGCACAGCGCGAGCAGGCTCCCGTGACGGCCCCTACACACGGCCGCTGGCGTTATCGCTTGCCGGCGGGCATGTCTGAAGCTCGACCAACAACCAATCACATGAATCTCCCGCCCCTGACACACAAGCACGCGGTTTGATTGGCTAGAGCTTGTACTGGCTTATGATTCGATTGGCTGGCGCCTCCATCGAGGCGTCAAAAGTAGAACATTGCTCTACTTTTGCAGCGAGCATCGCGGGAGAAACTACGCGTCGCTCCCAGAATGCAGTTCGGCGACTCGTGACGTCACCCCATTCAAAGTGAATGGGCAGAAGCGCTGAAGCGTCAACGCCAACGTCCGTGTGTAGGGGCCGTGAGCGGGAGCGCGCTCGTTCACTACAGACTATCGCGCCACCATATCGCCAAAATGGTTTTAATACCAGCGCTAACCGGCCAAGCGCCGGGCAAAAAACTATCTTCAAATAAAAGAAAGTCACCGGAGGAGTTAAAGGAGAGTGACAGGTAGTATGAGAAGAAAAGGGAGAGAAAGTTTCAGCCAGCTTGATCGATGGAGTTGTTTTCTAGAGGTGCAGTGACGCGTCCTAAAACCCTTTTATAATCTACCGATTAGATTTATGATTCGAAAATTATAAAAGTAGGGTAGACATGTGGATATTATCCGGCTAAACAGGTTAGTTTTCCACAGACCTTATTTCCAGCTATTTTTCTAAATCCTGTTTAGAAATCCCATTGCTTTTTTGTCGAGGGAACCAGCAGCTTACTTCCTGGTTTTAGGACGCGTCACTGCACCTCTCAATATGATGCCAATATAAACAAGGTCTTCTGTCGGCTCTGTACATCAATGCTGACAAGTAAGTGAAGAGTAGAAAATATAAAGGTATTGGCTATAGGGAAATGTCCCAGCAGTTTAGGATAATGAAGGTTCTAATCGAATCTATTACATAGCCATTACATTTCTAACTCCTAATGACAGGAAGGCAGAAAGCGTATTATACTAATAATAATACTCATAATAATAGCAGACATTTTTTAACAATGACCACAATATCATTATTTTAATAAACCAAATATGAACAATTGAGGGAAATGAGGAATAACTGATGATTCAAATGTTGTAGTAATGTAGTTCGTGCATACATTACTATTGCAACAAATGTGTTCATTTTCTTCATTATTAGTCGATTTTTTTTGGACGAATGCTCCGGGCCAGTGGTTACAATGGTGGGGCCAGTGATAATACAATTCCACCGGCCCGGAGGGCCAGTGGCCTTTTACCCTTAATGTCTACCCCTGTATTAGGAATTGCAAATATTATCACTTTCTGGTTAAAACTGCCATTTTGGATCCTGAAAAGGTCACAAATGTATACAGCATCCTCAATAACCCCCCCCAAAAAAAAAAAAGTGTCCAAATCAGCCAAGCCATTTTTAAACTATTGTCTGAAAAAGGTTATAATGTAATGCTAATTGACGCAACTGATGCTAATTGTGCAAATTGCCCACATATGCAAGTAAGCTCCCCCCGTACTATACATTTCTATCATAAAACTTTGGGGTACTCAACATTTCCGGGTTTACAATAGGACTCTATGAGCTGGCATCTAGACTAACATTAAACATAATGTGCAGCTCCCAAACTACTGGTATGAAGTAGACAGGTGGACCCAGTGACCTCAGAGTTGACTAAGTTGTACTGAGAAATGGATAGAGCATGAAGGGAGAGGAAGTAAAGGCAGAGGGAGGGAGGATGAGTAGGAGGCTACCATCAGTTTCGGGGGCTGCAGAGGAAGTGGCCTCAGTGTGACCCACACAGCGAGCCTCTTCCTCCACCCCACATCTCTTTGAAACTGGGAGATGAACGGAGTGGCCGTGGCCGGAGGGAGGAGCAGCCATTCATGTGGCTTCTGATTAATAGTATCTCAGACCCCTTTGTGTGTGCACGTGTGTGTGTGTTTGTGTGTTTAGTGGTGGGGGGTTTGTAATTCAATCTGGCTGCCTGAGAGTCTGTCTCTGTTCTTGATGTATTTTACGTAGACTAATCATTTCAGCTTTCATGCTTTGCTGTCTTTAATGTCATGTGACAACACTCAATCTGCTTAATTGATCTGACTTGCTTCCATTCGTGTCTTTAAATGATGCAAGATGGCTGACAGGATTCTTACTTTCCCTTTCTGTTTTCTCTGCCTCAGTAACATAGGTTTCAAAAGCAGAAGTACTTTTGACTACAGTGGAATGATTGGTTATTCCTAGGTTATTCCTTTGCAACATGATGCAATATCTTGAATGACTTCAGGGTTCTTAAGGGGGATTTTGTTTGGATTTTTATGCTGTGATGATGTTTTTAGTATTTATGCAGTCATGACCTCACCTTCTTAAAGGGGCAGTACACCAATTGTATACATAGAGAGGCGAAGTCCCGCCCATCTACTTCCGCCCCATGGGACCTTATTTCTGAAAATGATGTATTGAATTCAATGGAGAGAGAAAGATTATCTTTCGATCCCGTTTGAATTGTGCCACAAATTGAGTTCAGTTAACTCCCTGTTGTATACCGTCTTCCTTGAATTTCAAGTTTCTTTCCAGCTTTTTTCAAAGATGAAAAAACAACCCTAATGATGTCATCAGGTTATTTAAGCTTGGACTTGACACTTCATGTCCTACAAAACTGACTTTTAATCTAATGCCACCAGCATGTTTAAACATTTGTACTTATCCCGAGAAATATGTCCACATACTCAAAATGTGGTACAAAGAGTCAAGGTAACAGTTCTAAATTCCAAATTCAAAGCGTTCATGTATTTCTCCAACAGTTACCCCCTGGTTAACACTGATAGCTCTGTTAGCAACGTTAGCCATCTGAGCTGTGTAGAGGATCATTTCAATCATAGATATACTCTGAATTTCTAATGTAGCACCTTTCCCTGGAGGTGTGAGAGAGCGGGCAGAAGGCTGGAAGTCATTCTTTTCCTCAACTAGGAACTACAAGTCTGGATATCATTTAGATGCTTCAATTGTAACCTTTTTTTGATTAAACATTGTACAATGTTAAAGGCTTTATTGTTGATTGCAGTTGTTGGTTATAAACATATGAAGTCCCAGGCTCAGTGCAGCATGCATAATATACTCGACACAATAGACTTACAAATTGACACATTGGTGCAAGTCAAATGCTGGATTCAATAAACGATATATATATGTTGAATAGAAAAAGATAACACAGGATTATAAACAGATGTATGTGCTCTGAAGACACTTTACAGAGCTCAGATCAATCTCTGGTGGGTTTCCAAAATATATGAAAGTCTGCTACGGGAAATCTTTTATTTGATCTTATATACATTTGAGAAAATTAAATAATTGATCAATGAAGTCACAAAAGTGTCATTCTTTCTGCTCCTGGTTTTTAGTCCAGACCATTTTCCCGCTCGGCACGGACCAAGGTCATAAAGTCAGTCACCTGGCCTTGTGAGGATTGAGAACTGATAATACTAATTAGTTTGTCATTCATAGATATTAACTTGCATATCACTGTTTTCAGCTGTGCTCAAATAATGTCATGAATGCTATGGTCACAGTGACTTTGGCCTTTTTCCTACTAGGAATTAGGCATCAGCACTTGTTCTGAGACACTTCCCAACACTACGTTCCTGTTTTACGAGTGTGTGTGTTCCTGCACGGGTTACTCCTCGTGCAACTTGTCTTGGGTTATCACATGCGCTAATCTTACGCCTGTCATTCCTATTCTTGTTTGGTTTGTTCAGAAATGTCCCTTCTTTTCTCGCAGATAAGGACGACCATTGGTTCCTGAACTAACCCGAGTCATTGCTTTAGTTACAGACTATTAGAACATGTGACTCGTTGTCAGTTCTCACCCACTCCCTGGGTGTTTTTAAGATTCTTTGAAGCTTTGTGTGGCTTGTTGAAGATATGAGGAAAGCAACACATGCTGTACACTTTGTCTCTTGCAGACTCTTTATGACTCTGAAACTCTCGCCCTCTGTTCTTTCTCTTATCTAAGTTCAGTACAGAGAGGATACACAAGTAAGTGAAACTGCTCAGACTCAGGAAAAGAAAACGATACTTTCACTGACCCGGCCTGCCCCGTTGAACTCTGACCTTCAGGACAAAGGTCGGCAGTTTGTAGACAAATACATTTCACCCTCCGAGCGACACACTGGAGTAAGCACGGCTTCCCAGATATCCAGGATGTATTGCAAACATTGACTAATGTCTCGTGCAACAGGAGGCTCTGAAATGGGAATGCAGGTGCAGACTCGCTGTCTTTTCCTGACACAAATGTCCGGTTCAGCTATGCATTTATGGGTGGTAGCCATTGTTGCAATGCCAAAAGGCTGACAGCCTGTAATAACAAAAAGGAGAACATGTGATCAAATCATACAATAGTTAATGTGAGGATAATGATGTTAAAAAACATGCACTACGGAAGCACAGGAAAAATATGTTAACGAATGCTATGGCTGTAAGAAAATATCCATCCATGTTTTGATTACATGCAAAGATTCAAGGCAGACAATGTTCAAATGATGGGTATTTTGGGTCAGAAATGGTGTTTGTTTTTTACACATTGAATCACTTTCAGCAACATTTATTCTTCGTACAAGGTCCTTTAAAGCTCTCGTGAGATAGCAGTGTTAAATCCAATTTGATTGCATCTTCAAATGGCTTGTTTCTGCAATCCTCTGCTACCAACTGAGACATACTGTATTTCTTTCACCCTGACAAAGAGAAGCAGCAAATGTGACATGAAATGGAGTGTGTGTTCCAGCTTTATTGGGCTTTGGTTCTATTCCTCAGAGTTGACTTATCATTCTAGTAAGCAGGAGTACTGCTCGTGATGGCTCTATTTACACTCTGGTTTGCAGTGGAGGCAGTTTTCCAGACTTGTGCTGCTGAAACTGAGACTTTCTTCATTCTCAACGTTCTCTACATGCATATCAAAGTTGTATAGAGAACAGCAGCTGAGCGCTCCCAGTTCTGCTGCTTTCCACACGGTGTCTCTGGAGCTGCTGTAGTCCTGACATCATGTATTCATATTCATTTGAAAAGGCACACGTCAGCTGCAGCAGCTCCACGTCAGCTCCACTGATATGCTGTAATCCCTTAACTCTAGGTCAAACACTTTCTGATTCCATCTCTCTCCCACTACTGAAACAAGTTTCTTTGCATGACCATGATGACCAGTGGCTTTGCTGATGCATTGTACACATCATATTTGACATTCATGCATGTTTGTATACACATTTGGAAAATATCATTGAGCTTCTATACATTTTCAACAGAAGCGGAATTAACATGTTTTCTATAATAAAATATATACTTTTCTATGTACTTTTTTTGAACTTGAACAAACAAATGTTACCAAATCTCCCCCCACCACTGTCCTTAACACTGCAATGTGACCAAAACAGCATGGATCATAGGCGAAGTATAAGGATTATTGTGCAGGATATAACTGATGCATATACACCCTCTCTCTTCTCTCTCTCTCTCCCCCCTCCCTCTCTAACCCCCTGACAGAGGAAACCATGCAGCCTGCATTTCCCCACCACTAATCCCTCGCTCTGGTATGGCTTCTAGCTGTTGTTGCTTTCACAACAGAATGACTTCACAGCACTTAACATATTCTGCTTTTTGGATTTTTCTTTTCCTGTAGTATTTTATATAGGTCTCTGTGCATGTAAAGGGTCTGCAAAGGCTAAAATCCCTGTGTGCCCTCCCACACCACCCCCCCCACCTGCCTGAAACGCCTCCATGTGACTACTTTGTTAACTTCAGTAACATAGAAACTTCACTATACAACACTCTCGCTTCTATTGGCTAGCTCTCCAACACATTGTACGTGATAGGCTAAGGGGCGGGACATCTCTAAACAGTTAACCAATCAGAGCAGCTCTGGTTTCAGACAGAGGGTGAAAAGAGGTGCTGCAGCACAGGCAGTATGAGACAAAGAAAGAGCTTTCTGAGCATTAAAGCACTGAGACGTGTCCCAGTAGAGACACTACTTACTGATATGAAGCTGAACATGAGCATGTGTCCTCTTAATACCGTCTCTTCACTTTAGCCTTGCAGTAGGGGGACCCATGAACAGGATCTAATCTATTGATTCCAGAAGGAGCGTAATCAAACACCATCATTATCTTCAATGTACTGCTACTAGCTTTTAACAATAACGTGTGTTTTCCTCAATATCATAAATGCTTCATGCAAATATGTACAAATATAGACTTTGCACTCTCAGTCACACACATGCATAATATTTTGCCCCACTTGAATACCCCCATATCCCCCTCTGACTAATCTCATTTCCTCTTTACTTGAAAAGCAAACTGTCCTTTACAGCCTGTACTCTGTTTTGTAATCAGCTGTTTGCCCATCATCAATAATTCCACACTGTTGTTGAACCCTTCCTGCTGCTATATGACGGACAGCTGGCTTTACCACAGACTTTGGCCTGCCCTGCTCCACCTTCACTGTAGCAGTGACATGCAGCCCAGGGGTGGAGGCTGGAAAGACTGCATGCGTTTGTTTATTGTTCCATATAGGCAGGGCCGTGTCGGAGATCCATTGTGTGGTATCTCCCTGCCTTCGTCATGAATAGCAGCTTTCAGACGCTGAGGCCAGGGAAGGAGCTCACCATAGCTGTACGTTTTACTCCGGCAGCCTTTTGACATGGGTCCATTTGCAACATACACACAGCTGCATAGTTTCTCCATCTCACACACTCTTATCTCAGTCACAAGTCTTTTTCTACAGCCCTCTGCCCCTCCATTCATTCCTGCCCTGCATCCATTTCCAGCAAACTCCACTCGGCTTGCACTGAGCTTTCTTTTGTGCGGTTTTTTGTGACAACAATGCTGTTTGTTTTCCGAGGGCAGAGCAGAGAGAAGCTGTGTCTCCTGCATGTCAGCCTCTGTGCGTCTGCAGTGACGTCTGAAGGGCATTATCTGCCAAAGGCCACTGTTTGTTTTGGGCTGCTCCGGGCTTGATAATGGCTCATTACTGGGGGACCACAGTCCCATAGGCACCGTAGTGGAAACTGATAATCTGGATGACGGCCAGCTGTCAGTTTAGTAACACTTTGCTGCTGCAGGAGTCAGTTTTAGCTGAATCTGCTCCACTGTAGCCAGAAACAACACAGACCTGTTGGCTATTTGTAGTGCTAATGATATCACTGGCTGCCCTTTGTGTCTTGTTTCTCTGCTGCTCCCAGACGTGTGGCATGCCGTGTGTAAAGCCGGGAGTTATGTCCAAGTGTTCACACTTTTACATCACAGGCTCATTACCTCAGGACCCTCCCCTGGAAGGAATGCTAGGAGTTCTGTTGACGGTTGCATCGAAGAAAAGGACAAACATATTTGTCATTGTTGTCAGTTTCGTTCTTTCTGCGTGCCTGTTGCAGTTTCTCCTCGTCTTTTATTGAAACAATCTCTGGCATTATATAAGTGTGAAGTGCACATTTAAACCTCACAATCTTCATTACACTAATCAGTTGTTACTATTCTAAGGGGGGAGGAAAAACAGCATGGCATTGCAACATCAGTTATCAGTATATATAATGAAAAATGTCCACTTTAATTCAAATAGTCTGGTGCATGCACCATTATTGACATTATGACACATGTTTTGTTTACGATACTGTTGGTCAGTTGGGCAAGGGCAAGCAGAAATAAATATGCTGATAATATTTGATTCTGGCGTCACTCTGTTGAGATAGAAGTTTTATGCACGAGGTCACTGGCAGAACAGGAGTGGTAGGCCATCGTAGTGCCTGCATGAATCCTTACTGTAGCGGTTCCAGACCTTTTTCTGCAGGCCTCCTCTTTAGTAAATACAAATGTTTTTGTTCGGTAGTTTCTACATAAATGCATTTCAGTTTGTGACATCTAAAGGTGCATTCAAGGTAAGGCTGAACGATTCATCGATTTTAAATCGAAATCGCGATTTGAAATGATGCGATTATCAAATCGCAAAGCCAGCGATTTATTTTTAAACTTTTTTTCTTTAAAAAAAATGGTTTGTTCTTCTTGTGTGTCAGTCATCCACACCAATCAGAAGTGCTGTGCTCCACATGTACCAGCCATTGTTAACCAATCAGAAGGTGATAGACAGATTGATCCAATCACCTGCCAAGTATTGTTGAAAGTGCCTGCATGCTCCTCTGCACACAATTGGAGAGTGAACTGCCCTCACTTGGGATAAAGAAAACTAAATATTTTCTCTGCAAGCATTCTTGTCTCTCCCTTTTTCCCATTTTCTTTTTCCCAATTAGGGATGAATAAAGCATATCTAACCCAACCTCTTGGTTAGGGGACCTACACTAATATTCTACAATTGGTTTTGTAGGAAAGGGAGTTGGGTAAATATGATTTTAATATTGAGTTTCAGCCTCACATACACTTTTCAAGATTCAGTCTCGGTGCACCCAGACTGACCCCCCCCCCCCCCCTCCCACTCTACACCTGCTGCAGGTACCCATTACACCTTCACTACACTAACACTACCCCCATAACATGAAATCACACTGCTGCCACATTAAGGATTACACAACTGATCGTTTGCCTTCTCAGCTAACGGCTAACAGTATAGCTGACAGTGCTAGCTTAAATTGCCTTACTCAGCAGTTCTGGAGAAATGTATCAGCCCTGGCTCTGGAGTGTGGAGAGAGATACAAAAAAAAGTCAAGGATATGTTTTAGGCTGTTGTGTAACTGGTGCGAAAATAAGCCGATCGTTTCTCTGCATAAGCAAGTGATGTGTATTCATCCATAATAAAGTCATTATTAGATCAGGACAGGGATAGAAGGAGTGCAGGGAATCTCTGCAGGCCCCACTGGTTCATGCATCATGTAGTAAATATGCTCCACAACAGACTGTGACCTTAACCCATCTTATTCCCCACACATACATACATTTAAGACTAGGAAAATAATCTTATGAATGGTCAAATAAGTAAACTTAAATGTACACGCTACTAAAAAGAGCTTACGGTAGCACGATATCAAAGCTTGACTACAAAGGGTCTTCCAAACAAGCTACCCTACTCTAAAAATGCATTTCATTTGCACCATAGAGAGCGAAGTCCCTCCCCTTCCGGGGGACCTCCATGGGACCTTATTTCGGAAAAAATATGTATTGAAGTCAATGGAGAGAGAAAGATTATCTTTGGATCCCGTTTGAATTGTGCCACGAATTACACATATGATGTTTGTCAATTTAAAAGATAATTTTGCAAGTCAAAAAAATAAAAATGTGTCGTAAAACTGTGAAGTAACACTTTTTTTTGTGTGAAACCGCTCAATGAACTACATCTCCCGTCTCGCACCACACACCAAGACGGCCGTCACCTTGGCACATTTCACTTCTTTCTTTCAGAATGAGGTGAAAAGTATTAAAAGAGGTGAAAATCACTCCAAGTCTGGGCATGTTGAGAGCTGTACATACACACAAGGGGAGTTAGTCGGTTCGTAAGAGCCAGCATGCGGGACCGGCTTTACAAGGTTTCGGTGAGTAACACGAGTGCAATGTGTAACGTTAATGACATCACTTACGCGACTCTGGGATTTGTAGTCTTTCTAGTTGCATATTTTTCATAGTCTTATATTTCAGCAGTTTTACGACAAACTGTGACTTTTGACATGGAAATTATTATTTAAGATTGACAAACATCATATGTGTAATTCGTGGCACAATTCAAACGGGATGGAAAGATAATCTTTCTCTCCATTGACTTCAATACATACTTTTTCCGAAATAAGGTCCCATGGGGCGGAAGTAGAAGGGCGGGACTTCGCCTCTCTATTTTTTTACTTGGGTCATATATCTGTGTTTAGTATGTTACATATTTTGAAACAAATATTTAGAGTCTAAATATTTCATCAGTCTAAATGTTTGGGTACAATTAGGTAGATATGGTTAGACAGTGGTTGAATGTAATGTAGTATATTTACTCGAGTACAATTATGAGCTACTTGAACTGACTATTTCTATGTTATGCTAATTTATACTTCTACTGCACTACATTTATGTGACAGCTTAAGTAGCTATATAATCAGATACAAAATATACAGCTACAAATAAACCATTGAAATATAATTATAGCCTAAGATAGCCAGCAGCACTTTATAAAGTAATTTAAATGAATAAGCTGCACCTTCACCAACTGAGATAGATACAACGATGCATCAATAATCATAATCTAGTCATTTCATATATGTTTAGGCTTTTCTTTAGTAAGTAAGTGTGTCTGTATAATGCATTAGCTCTCTCAAATTGGAGATGTGTTAGTAATATATATTGTAAATGCATTCTTTTTAGTGTTTGGGATAGCTTGGATAGCTTATCCCGGTGTCTTATTTCACATGTCTCCATTATGTATATTAAGGGGCCATATTATGCTTTTTTGTGCATGTCAATGGTCTGCAAAGGCTCAAATCCCTTTCTCTCCCACACACATGAACCTGAACATGAGCAGAATATGTCCTCTTGTACTGTTTGGTAATCAAAATGAACTGAAGTCTAAATAAGGCATGATTAGTCCAGTAGACAAGTGTGTGAGTTGTGCTCTCGTAGTGGAGCCTAAACAGAGGTCGCCCGGCTAGAGATAGTTTTTCTCCATGTGAACTGTCCTCTGCTTAATCTTTCCATACTGCAGCAGAGTGTTACTTCCCCCTGTGTTATCACTGCTATCTGTCATTATGTCAGGCAGGCAGAGTCCCCTTCACTAACAGCCATGTTCACACTACCCTGCTGCTAGTATCATCATGTTTAAGAACACTGATTAGCTTCCTTAGCTTGCTAGCACATGAACCTACCTTATCTAACTTGACATGCTCCTTTTTGAATATCTTTTGAATTGAGTTCATAACAAACGGTGTTGTAATTCCCGCAGCACCTACTACCGTCTAGTCTGTGCTTGGAACAAGGGATCATTCAGAGTGTATTTGGACAGGAATGAGCCTCGAGTAATTGCGCATGAATTTAGGATTTAGGAGCCCTGCAGGAATGAGTCCAGTCTCGTCTTCTGTCTAGACACTGAGTGACTGTTACAGTGTCTTTATCCTGTCGAGCCGCACAACTTACAGGATTGTGCACTTTGTCAGATTCTGAGAAGCTACTGTATGAGGCTTTAAGTCCAACTGAAGGGTTTTCATGGCGATGCAGGGCAAACAGTGTGGTGCTATGTGCAACGCCACATGTTTAATCATAGACAGTTTTCCATTAACCTGCAAAGTCCTGCAGCTTTTCCTGGAAAGCTCTGTTTACACAATAATAATGGACACCCTTCAGCCAATCATAACCCGGCAGCCCTGCATAGAGGGCACTGTATTTAGTTCCCTGAGTTCTCTTTGTGCTGAGGGTGCACCCGCTGGCCAGGGTGGGGACATGTCCGCCGCAACTTATCTCAGCAGCCATTCCTGCTGCAGCTCCGTGGCACGTCATAGTTCCCCTGAAATCTCACTATCTACATTTCTGCTTCGCTCAGATGTACTGTCTAGGTGCCTTTTTCAGAATTGTGAATAATCTTGAACACCCAAAACAGGTGTTGTTCTTGGCTGAAGTGGAAGAGTTGACAAAAGCATAAGGCAACAAAGTGCAATGGCAAACATATTAAGCAGAAGATTTATGACAAAATATCTGACTTGAACATCAATGGAAACATATTTGGTGACCTCACATTAATACATGAAAGGGAAAACACAAACACACATTTATTTTGACGAATTCTATTCACACATTTAGTTTGAGTATTTGAATAAAGACCCAGCGGTCTTTTAGTTATGTCTGGTTCCTACCTTTTATTGTGCAATGTTATTACAGTTTTCCATCTGGACAATTAGCCTCTCCACCAACCAACTCCTAATAACCAACAGGAGATGGAAACACGCATTTAACAGGCCCTATTCTTCTTTTTCGGGTTTCCCTTTCCTGTAGTGTGTCCTATAGGATTTAGTGCATGTAGATGGTCTGCAAAGGCTACAATCCCTGTGTGATAGGGAGTTCCCCCCCCCCCCCCGTCTGAAACGCCTCTGTTGGACTTCTTTATTAACCATAACATAGTGACATCACTATGTAACACTCACACTTCTAGGGGCTAGTGCTCCAATCACAACAGAGCCGGCCCGCTAACCAATCACAGCAGACTGGGCTCTGGTTTCAGACAGAGGGTGAAAAGAGGTGCTGCATAGGGCTGAACGATTCATCGATTTTAAATCGAAATCGCGATTTTAAATGATGCAATTAAAAATCGCAACGCCTGCGTTTTTTTTACATTTCTTCTTTTACATTTCCTTTTTATTTACATTTTTTTTCTTCTTATGTGTCAGTCATCCACACACCAATCAGAAGTGCTGTGCTCCACATGTACCAGCCATTGTTAACCAATCAGAAGTGGCCCATGATAGAAGGTGATAGACAGATTGATCCAATCACCTGCCAAGTATTTTTGAAAGTGCCTGCCCTTTTCCAAATGGCTTCCAATGGAGCTTTCCTAGATCTGAGTCAGGTTAGTGATGCTCCATCACATGTTTCTATTACAGGGTGAATCTTAAACTGAAGCTTGACTTCAAAGCAACCCAACGGAAGTTTCATGTAAGTTTAGTTCTTTCACTCGTAGCTCGGGCTGCGGGGGTGCTGGAGACGGGAGCTCGTTGATACAACCTTCCTAGCCGGAGATATGGCCGCATTTTACAATAAACTTCCGTTGGGTCGCTTAAAAACAAATATCGCAATATCTGTCAGAAAAATCGCAATTAGATTATTTCCCCAAATGGTGCAGCCCTAGTGCTGCAGCACAGGCAGTATGAGAAAAATAAAGAGCTGTTTGAACACTAAAGCATGGAGACATGTCCCAGGAGAGGCTACATACTGATATGAACCTGAAAATGAGCAGAATAGTGCACCTTTATTTTATATGGATCTAAAAAGCTACAGCAAGCAAATATTTGATTTTGCTCTTTTCTTGTTTGAACAACTGCAAAGGTAAATCAATTATCCTAAGAGTTGCTGTTAGTGTCCTTTTGGATTTAGCCTTTTTGATTAGCTGTTTTTTCTCCACTTTAAACTACACATGACTCATGACACCCTCTCTTCAGGGTCTTCCTGTCTCTATGGTTTGTGTTTGTCCTACTAAACAAATCATTGTCATATTTTCAATGTCAACTACTTGACCGTTTCTGCCTCAGAACGAGAACAACCCACCCTGTCCTCAGACTAGACCTTTCCTTGTTTCTGGTGGGAAAGTGTTGATGTCACTCTCTGGTTCTCACCCCATCTCCTCCCTGCCTCACCTCACCCGTTCTCCTCCACAAACACAATCCCACTGTACTCAGCAGCAGGACTGCTGACTGGAGTATTATTCAGTTTGATAAGGCGCAGCGTCACCAGGGGGGGGGGCATTAGCTCTGACCTCATTTGCTCGGCAGAAACTCCAGCACAGGGTCATGTTTTAGGTGTGGCAAAAGAGACGCTTTTATTCAGCTGGAAAAGTGCTGACTGACGGAAGAGAGAATGAGAAGGCTACTTTTAGCTTGCAGACTGGGAAGAAAGGGAGGGGTGTACATGAGAGAAATGACAGTTGTGTGTGTGTGTGTGTGTTGGTGTGGGTACACAAGGGAAAGAAACCAATATACCGGCTTATGGCTGCGGCCCAAAGCTTTGAACTCTCTTTGTTGAAAGCAGCAGACATCTGTCTAGACTCCAAATATCGTCTTTCCAAGATCCCCTGTTCCTCAGACGCCAGGCGGGAGAGGTTTGAGGGAGTTTTTACATGATCACCACAAGTGTTACTGCCAATAAAATGGCAACTTTGATTGGTATTCAAGCAGATAAGGAAATAAAGTTCTCATGCACGATCATTTCAATCTGCAGTCTGTGCAGAACCAGACTGGTTTCAGTCTGAAATGCGAGCAGCTCTTTGAGGCTGCACATTGAAACAGCAGGGGTGAGCGCTACAACCACTAGCAGAATATTACATTTCAACAATGAAGTAAGGTCAAATCATTTGATAAATGCTCAAGATGCTTGCAAAATAGAATGCTAAATGCACATCCTAACGGCCAACAATTGGACGTCTTCATCATCTCAGGACTTATATTTTTATATTGTTGTTCTTTACTTGCTTGTAAAAGAGTTTATGAGCACTGTGAAAAGCACTATATAATATCATGAATCATTGATATTCTCACTTTAAATAATCAATTAATTTAGAAATGTAGTCAATAATGAAACGGATCCTAACGGCCCTATAGTGTATATACAATACCTCACACCGAGTACTTTTCCCAGGTATAGTCCCCGGAACTCTTTAGTTCCGGAACTATCTAGTAGATCGCGTTCACACCGGAATAAGTCCCTGAAGGAGGATTACGCAAATGAAGCCGCTGACGTCACTTCTTCTTCTTCTGCTTTGGGTTTACTGGCAGGCCACAAACAACTTCACGGCGTATTCTGCCTCCCGGGTAAATCGCCAGAAGCACCGACACCTCCTCATCACTCCACCGCTGCCATGTTTTATTTTGTGTTGCCATAAGTTAGTCTCTCTCCGTTGGTGCGCTGGGCTAATGCTAATTATGCTAATAATGCTAATGATGCTAATGCGAGCAAATACAATGGCGGCTTCACAAAACCTTTCGGAGTTTTACGGGGGGGGGGGGGGGGGGCAATTCGCCCAGCCAATCAGAAATTGGAACCTTTTCCTCCCCAGGAGAGTCCCTGCTCTCTAGCAAGGACTGAAAAAGGGGTGAAAGGTTCCCGAAAAAGAGTTCTAGTTCCAGATATTTTTGGTGTGAGCGCAAAATCCCAGGAACTATCGGAACTATTCCTGGGAAAAGTACTCCGGTGTGAAAGCGCCTAATATGCTCCCAATGACTCCACATGCACGTTCCAAATAGGACGATACTCAAGATGATCCTGACCATAATAATAGCATCATATTCCAATATCAATTATCCATACAACTTGCTTAAAAATCATAAAATTGCTCTAAATCATTCAGGAATCAAAGATATTCATATTGCATCACAAAAAGGACGTATTTATATTCTAAGTGAACAGTCCTTTTCTTTGAAAAAAATGTAAATAATAATATTCTTACTATTATTATATTGTTGATACTTGAAGAAAATTAGGCTGATAATACTTCTTTACTTTATCTTTATTATTTTGAAATATTATAATATCCATTTTGCATTAGGAGTACTTTCATTTTTGTATTTTAAGTCTTACTATTTGTACTTGTATTAGTTAAAGAATCTGAGTACTTCTAACACTGATTGTTCTGATTTTGCGTATGCAATAAAATCCTATATCCTCCCATCCCTATTCCCACAGCACTTTGACATTTCGGAGGGGTGTGCACACGCTCCTCTGCACCCTGTAGTTACCCATAACACCTTTCTCAGGTCTGAAGGGACCTTTAAGTCAATCCTCACAGAGATTCAATATCATCCCCAGTCTATATAACACAAGCTCTCTCCAATGTAGTGAACCTAATGAAGCTTAAAGCAGAAACAGATATCTATTAGTATTCCTCCTTTAGGACTGAGGCTGCTATCGGTGTGTTTACCAGCCGCTAAAGAGAGGGGAGAAAAGGGCCGGCTTGTTATTCCGAGGTGACTCAATGGAAGGCTTTGGATGCGATCTTTACCTCTCATCGCCTCCTGCCATGTCTGAGTGCAGCCGGCAAAACTGAAGCCCTAAAGCAGTTTATTTCCAGCAGTGATCATTTATTACAAAAGCTGCTCCAGTGTGAAAGCCTCAGATGCTCTGTGAGCGGACCACACACACTGTACAGCTCACAGGACAGACCCTCCTATCCTCACTAGCTATCCTTTGTGCTCTGCAGCGGCAAATCTCTTTGGGTCAGGATGCAGTGATGTACAGTGTAACACACACACACACACACACACACACACACACACACACACACACACACACACACACACACACACACACACACACACA
>CALSBZ010046932.1:10614225-10644493 GCA_943591055.1 Gobionotothen gibberifrons
AACGCTGTGCTAATGAATCACACGTGTGCGGGTGTGTGTGTGTGTGTGTAATGTAGAGCATGGGGGGCTGTGCTGCTCTGTGCTGCTCTGTGCAGTAGGTGGTCTGTGTGTGTGTGTGTGTGTGTGTGTGTGTGTGTGTGTGTGTGTGTAGGCTGTAAAAAGTGGTGGTCTTATTCTGATCCTTGGAGGTAATGTTTTTGCAAGGGCTCCTATACGAACATCGTGGTGCTTTATGCCACACACACACACACACACACACACACACACACACACACACACACACACAGTGCCCTCCCATAGAGTTTCAGTCAGTGGTGCTGCTGGCATCACTTCACAGGCTGTACGGGGTTCTCGAGGTGCCTCAGTGGGGATGGTTGCCTGCAGGAATCACTCCTCTGTGCCGCTGGGATTTAAATGCCTCTTCCTGATTTAGCTTCTCCACATGCTGGTTATAAATAAAATGTTGGCGCCAGGAGACTATAAATTATATTTCACAGTAATTTAAAGCTGTGAATGGTTATTTTTCATCTGGAGGCTACTTCACAGCCTTGTTAGCTTGTTGATCCATTCTGCACAAATTAGGGATGCACGATGATATCGGCACGTCAAAATGGCAAGTGTTGCCACCGTAAACATGCGGAAGCAATAACATGCGATGTTGACGGTGTCTCTTGAAGTCATTTTCCTTTGCCTCGTTAATGCGTGCATATTATAAAGCATTGTATTTTATTTCTGCATATGCAAGTGGGCCATCAAATAATTGTAGTCAATTCTATTCCTTTCACTCTAGAAAGAGATTTGGTCATCTACATCAAGGTTAAACCAATATGTGCATATTAGTTTAACAGCATCAGCAATTGGGCAAAAATAAATATTGACATATCTGTATAAATCCAATAACCTGCATCCCTGATTCAAAACCTCTCCAATTCTACTAAAACATGAAGGTTTACTAATCAACCTGTCTATATTTAGTTATACCAAAGCAGCACATCTTCAACCTCTTTCAAAAATACAACATTAAAGGGTTATTATGCATATTCCTACAAATACAACTTCTGGCTAGTGCCATTTGAAAAGCACGTTCCGGCATCACTTTGATAAACATCCTTTTCCATTTTTGACATCGTTTTTTAATAATCGTGATATCAATTATTGACCCAAATAATCGAGATTATGATTTTTGCCATAATCGAGCAGCCCTACTCTAGACATTTCCTTTACATTCTTCAATGTGTAAATCTGACCTAAATCACCAGCTCCTATAATAGCATCAAAATATGAAGAAGAAAATAAAAGACAACAAACATTATTTTCAATAGGCAAGAAGACAACTTACTTTATTAACCCCCAACTTTGACTTACTTGTATCACTCATATTACTCATGAACATGCACGAACAGAACCACATGCAGGATAGGAGAGGGCGAGTGAAGGGTTAGCCAGTTCGTCAGAGCAGTTTGGGGGTCGTGCCCTAGCTCATGGAGGTGGGACACTCTGGCCAAATCCATACAGACTGAGCAACTGCCGTCCCAAATAAAGTTTGAAAAGAAAAAAACACGACCAGTATAGCCTAAAACGTTAAAATAACATTGCATTAAAGTAATTTCATTTCGGTGACATTTTTTTTTATAGAAAGGGACTTCCAATAAGTGCTACAAAGCATAAAGATACAAACTGAGAACAACAAGAAAAGTGCTGATTCACTTCAAATGAGTGAAACCTTGTAAGTGCTGGTGCATCCGTTTTACTGGCTTAATAGTTCTCAGAACCACTAGTTGGTATTAGTGGTTACTATTACTAGTAGTACCCTAGCTTGGCTACTTCCGTCCCCCAACTCTTGCCTTGCAGGTTGTAGTGGTTCCTCCAGAGTCCCGGGGTGTTTCTCGATGTCAAGTAAAGCTGCTCCAGAGCCACTATTTCAAGCATACTACGTCATCGAGTGCCGCCGAAGGACTGTTCCAATGTCCAGCATACTTGGAATTCTACCGAGCCCGGCGTACTTCGTAGCGAGAAATTTCGAGGCTGCACATGTTTAGACTCCGCGGTCTTAAAATCCCCACAATGCTTTGCGCACGGACCAATTTCCCCAAATCTGTGGCGGAAAATGTAAGGCGGGGCCTCTCGTATGACGCACACCTGCACACTTGCTAGCCTGTTCCACTCTTCGTTTTCCGAGGCTAGGAAGTATTCTTGCCTCGCTTCTGAAGCAAGTGACTCGGAAGACATGTGCTACCAAGCAAGCGTACTCGACATTGAGAAACACCCCCGGTTATACAACATGCCTTGCTCAAGGGCTTTTAGCTAAGAGAGTGCTTGTGTCCTCTGAGCAACCTTGGTGTGTGAAGGCTGTTTGCATTACTCATGTTATCTTTTTATTCATGGTGTCTCGATTAGCAGGTTCTGTATTGTGTTTGCATATTGCACACTTATAAGCTATGCAATCTGGTTTGTTTGGTAGAACCAGGAAGCTGGAGTTCTTACCTAGCAACAGTACATTGTTTTCTTAGAAAAGCATTCACCAAAGTGACTAACCTGTTCTGCAGTTGAATCACTTCAAAAGATTAGTTTGTCATTTCATATTTGTCAGTAAAGCAAACATGGCACCCACTCAATCTGCAGACTCCTCCACACTTCAGGAATATAAAACACCTTCATACATCATGTAAGATAAAAGGAATTGTCCATGTTCACCTGTGGAGCCTCTCCTTGATGACTAAGCTGAGCATGCTTCCCTAGCAGGATCGTTCACTCTGCATTGTGCGGCACGAGCCTTTCATGTAGGGGTGGGCGATATTGAAAAATATAGTATCACGATATTTTTCAAGCAGTATCACGATAGACGATATTTATCACGATATTTTTTCATGTCAGTTATTATGGTTATTTTTCAAGTTACTTAACAGTACAACCACCTACAAGGTAACACAAACAAAAATAAAAAGGAGTAACAGACCAAAATACCATTTCAAGCTGGTTTTAATTCTGCAACGAATCCCTGAATGAACAATTCAACAGGACTGTTGATATGGCTTCCTCAGTGTTCAAGTAGGTAGGCCTACACCCTACACAACACACGTTAACACTGGTTTCTTCACCAAGTAAAGTGCACTCTCTTGCTAAATAAAATAAAATATTCAAGGCACAGTTTCTCAGTATAAAAATGCACTTTCTGTTTTAGGTAGCACTAGCAGTGATGTAACATCAATAAACATGAAAACATAACTAAGTAAAACATAAAACATCAATGAGGAAAAGTCAGTGCCAAACAATTAAAATGCAAACTTTAGACTTGAAGTGCAATCAAAGACTTTAGTGTAACTGAACATCTGTTTCAAAAGTGAAAAACAATATAAATACCTTATTGATAAAATAAAATATAAGCCAACCGAATCAACCACAATAAATGAAGTGCAATACTGTCTGAATCCTGACTAGACAGCTTGGTTTTTACTAACCGTTATCAGTGTGTAGTTACTTCCGCATCATTTTGAAACGTGTATTACAATTAAATCACGGTAAAATAGGTTAATTGTGTCGTAGTTGATTTCCACCCAGTCTATGTTTCCACCACAGTACATGGATATAAGCCCCGCCCCCTCTCCAGCGCGTCCTGTTTGAGCGACAGGAGTAAACACAGCTGACTGCCGCGGTGAAACTCCAGCAGTTAGAGCGATGAGAATATTCGCTTTGCGTCCGTTGTGAACGCAGCATAACGCAGTTCAGAAACCACTGTTCTGACTCTTTTAAAGCAACTTGGAGATGTTAACAGTATCAGGGGCACGCAGGCCGTAGGACGTACAATTATTTTCAGGGCTTCACGGCCAGACCGGCCGCCATGGCCGCCGTGAAAATCCTACCCTGGTGCACTGTCGCGATAGATATGATATCTCTGAAAAGGCATATCGTGGAGACCTAATATCGTCTCGACGATATATATCGTCATATCGCCCACCCCTACTTTCATGTCTCACTTTCATGTTCTCCATAACGTTTCTTCTCTTTGAGCCATCTCTCCGGCTGCGTTTCCTCTGCACTGATTGCTTATCTTCTGATGGGACTGCAGCTCTCTAATCAGGCTCTCCCCAGCAGAAGTCAGAAGATCCACATTTCCCTTTGCTTCCTGTTTCTGCTTTTTCTATCCTCCCTTCCTCTTTGAGAAGATCCACACATTAAAGGCGTTGTGGAGGGACTGCTTCCTGCAGACAGGGCTGAACAAAACAAAAACAAATGTGGTGTGCTATAAAAAGATGGCCACACAAAGTGACTGCATGTCACTCTGAACTGTTGCGTTCCGCACTCACCCGTGCCTTCTCCTTTTTCATTTACGGTTACAGTGACCGGGGCCTGATTACACAACACTGCACTCATTGACTTTATTTATAACAGTCCTGGAAACATTATGGCAATACGCAGATGGAACACAATGCCTTTTGAATTGCTATGGCATGTCAAAGAGGCCCTACTCTGCTTTTTGAGGTTTGGTATAATCCCCCCCCCCCCCCCCCCCTGCCTGAAACGCCTCCATTGGACTCCTTTGTTTACTTTAGTAACATAGTGACATCACTATGTAACACTCTCGCTGCTACTGGCAAGCGCTCCAGCAGATTGTAGGTGATAAGCTAAGGGGCGGGACATCTCTAAGCAGTTGACCAATCACAACGAGCCGGCCAGCTAACCAATCAGAGCAGACTGGGCTCTGGTTTCAGACAGAGAGTGCAAAGAGGTGCTGCAGCACAGGCAGTGTGAGACAAAGAAAGAGCTTTCTGAGCATTAAAGCATGGAGACATGTCCCAGGAGAGACACTACATACTGATATGAAGATGCACATTAGCATTACAGGGCCTCTTTTAACAGGGCCTCTTTTAAAAGACCACTTCTTTTTTTTAATTCTATACATCTGTATTTTAAGAAATAAAACCTGAGCCTGCAGAAGCTTTCACAATACACTTCTGAGAAACTGTACCCGAAGCTTCCTGTTCCCTACTGAGAAAAGTTTGGGCCAAAGCAAGAAGTGTGTTGCAAACAT
Source organism: Gobionotothen gibberifrons (assembly GCA_943591055.1). NCBI lineage: Eukaryota > Metazoa > Chordata > Actinopteri > Perciformes > Nototheniidae > Gobionotothen > Gobionotothen gibberifrons. The sequence continues at coordinate 10,619,255 of CALSBZ010046932.1, forward strand.
TTGAAAGGAAGTGTGTGTGTGTTTTTATGAGAAACACACACAAATGTCAGTAAAAGGAAGTAGGAGCGCAGGGCGAGTCAGAGGAGCCAGAGCTCCCTCATGGAGCTGGGAGGTGTCCGGGCTTGTTCTCAGCCGGTCTGTAAATGATTAGCAGGAAGTAGAGTTACATCCCAGACTGCAGGGCTTCAACGCTCCCACACATCAGCGTCTCACACACACTGACAATCAGACATATTATCATAGCTGAGGCTTTTTGTTTAAATACAGATATCCTGCAATGTCAGACGTTCAGTCTTTGTTGCATTTTGGCGCCTAGTTTATATTTCTGTGCACTGAAGACAGTAGCATTATTGTGCCATGTCTGCAGACCCAAAACCAAACAACAAAAATCAGTTTGCATATGCATGGCCTCAGCTTTGTGTGTACTTCTTCATAAATAACCCTTGTAGGTGATGTCACTTTTGGGAACTACCCAGCAGAGGAAGAGGAAGAGTGTAGAAGAGGAGTCGTTGAAACTCACTAAACCAACAGCTGCATGCTTTACAACCATGGCTTCAGAATAGTCTCGACATGACGGTGATTAAACCCCATTGGGCAAAACAATATTTTCTCTATCAACCATTATTATATCTCAATAATGCACCTCAAACCTCAATGCAAAAAACGACATGTCGAAAATGTTCAGACGCATACGTTTTCAATTTCAGGAATAAACAACATAGTACGGTTAGTGGAAAAACGCCATACATATGTCGAAAATGTCAGGGAAAAAAACACAATATAGAATGTCTAAATGTAAAGAAAAGGGACAAGTTTATAGTTGGTCATGTAGTATGTTGAAAATATCAGAAAGAATGTCTTAAATTTAAGAAAAATACCACATAGTATAGTTTGTCCAAAATATGCATAAAACGTCCGATACCTCAAAATGCAAACATGCTCCACAATGACTCTTTTCATTCAGAACCTTTGGTCCATGGAGGTTTTGAAATCTGTAATATATATGAAATAACTCGATGGTTTTCTGGCCCATTGTCCTTTACTCTCTGCTTATTCATTTGGTTGGTTTTATCTGGTACACAAGATGCTATTTGCATTGTTACTATTTTGGTCATCTCAAACAAGTGTGCTCTTTCCCAGACTTAGTGGTGTAGAAGTGAATCCCCTATTCACCCCGAATTTGTAAAAAAAGCACAAAACTTCAGCGTATTTCTGAATCTGTGTTAAAGCCTCAATGAATCTGCCATATGCCAGTGTGCTAAAGCTTTTCTTTATGGTCCTTCCTCAGTGTTGAGTTCCCAGGATGTCTTCGAAGGCGCACAGCTCCAACAGCATCGCCCACGCCCGGCGGACCGTGCAGCAGCTGAGGATAGAGGCGAGCATCGAGAGGATAAAGGTGCAACCATCTCCCTATTCTAGAGTCACTTTCAGCTCATTTCTGTCATTTCCTCCCTTCTTGCAACTACTATGCTAAATGCTACTTGTGATGTTATAGAGTCCGTTCAAATATCACTCACTTACAAACAAATGATATACAAATAATTACCAAAGGAATGATGAACATTTCTTAAAAAGAATGAACCATGTGGCAGATGTAGGGAAGGTCTTGGTTCTAATTGGCTGTCCCTGCTCTGAGCATTTAGGTATCGCATACAATAAGATCTGTAGCAAACGCATCTCAGCACATTTTGTTCAGCAGGATAATCTCCACATATTAACTCCACTTTGGGAGTATAAATGCGATCTCCAGAAGTAAAAAGCAAACTTTAGGTTATAAAGGAAGTGCATCACGGTCACATGACTTCACTTAACGTCACCACCGCTAAGCTAATCGCTGCTAATGTTTGGCCTGATGACATTTAGTGGTTTATTTACTCCTTTTTCATCAAGACATAGAATCTATTGACATCGACCAGTACAATATTGACTGACAAGTTTTATCTTATATGACAAACGTTAAGAACTGGCAAGCTTGAGTTAACCACAGACCCACCCAAAAAACCCTTGACTTTGAGAAGAGGAACCAGAAGCGCTAAAATGCTAACTCAGTTCCAGGTTTTAGGACTCATTCCGCACCACTCTTCTTGGGTTGGGTTCTTAACTCTTTCTCCCTGTGTTTGTGCAGGTCTCCAAGGCCTCTGCAGACCTCATGAACTACTGCAGTGAACATGCCAGAAACGACCCCCTCCTCATGGGCATCCCCACCTCAGACAATCCCTTCAAGGACAAAAAAACCTGCACTATATTGTAGTGGATGCCACTTAGCATTTATGTGTTCTATTGTGCTTATTAATGTCGCTGTACTCTTTTGTTGGGATAAGTGCGGGGGTGATGGTATCATTACGTTCACATCTTCTCTGAGCAGAGCTCCACTAACTGGGAGACTTTGCTGCATAACTTAGCGTCCTCCTCAGTGATGCGTTTGATTCTTCTTAATGTGTGTAAACATGTCTCCTATTCATTCGACAGTGACAGTTTCTGTCTCTCTGATTTGCCTTAATGCCTTCATATAGCCAAAGCTTCCCTTCAGAATCTTAAATACTTTTTAATTTAAGGCGAGACACAAACATCTCTCATGCTCTTGTCAATTTCTGATAGTTTTTCTCTATCATGTATCTTTCTAAAACATTCCTTAAGATCATTATTTTACCCTTTCTGAGTATGTGGATTTCTCCTAAATTCACCCAAAGTTAGCATTTGATAACGGCATTATTTTTGGCATATTTCTATATACACTTTTTGTTTAATACAATTGTCTTATTGTATGTGAATAATTGAGGAAGTCTCATACTGATATATATTAGTTTTCTAGATATTACTGTCACCTGCAAAGGCCAAAAGCACTGTGTGTCCCCCCCTGCCTGAAAAGCCTGCTAGCATTCCAACACATTGTAAGGGATAGCCTAATAGGCCATCTCTAAGCGGTTGACCAATCATTCATAGCCTGATTTATATCAAATGTTATTCCTAAAAGCGTTGTTGAAAACATTTTTTTTAATACAAAGAGAAATCCAAAATTCCCAGTAAAAAAATCTTGAATTTTGAATGGCTGGCTTTATCAAAGGCTATTTGCATATTTCACATTGAATTTTTCGAAACAATCCACCTGTAGTGTCTCGCCTTAAATGAATAATATTGGTTCAGACTTCCCATCAGTGTTTTAGAGGTGATTAGTTATTCAAATGTTACCATGAAGTATCTTTGATTAATGGCAGTGCTAGTAACACTCAGTATTCTGCATCGTGGCTCTGACTGGCCACAATAGTCCACATGCTGTTCAACCCCCCATGTTCCTAACAGTTGCAGTATGCACCATGATACAGTGTTGTCTTAAACTGAGTTAATCACCATTCTGAGAGATTCATTCCATATCAACATCTTCAATCCAAGAACATCTGCTCAGATTCAAGCCATTGGGATGATATGACTGTGTTGTCAGCTGCACAATATGGAGTGAATGAAGCAACAATGAAAAAGCTTGTGCACATTATTTTATAATTTTGTAATGAAGACCCCCGAGAACCAAGCCAAACCAATGGTACTGCATTTAAAAAACGAGTGGTGCAGTAATGAGTACTAAAACCTGGAAATGAGTTAGCATGGTGATGCACAGTCATACCATAGCAACCCAGTCTCACGGCATTTCGTGTTATAGTCACAACATTAATCTATTGATTCGTGTTCACCAACACGATTTCCCCATTTTGTTCGTGTCACAGAACGATTTTAAAAGCAATGTAAATAATAACAAATTACAGATTTAAAAAATACAGATTTCAGTATTCTGAGGCTCTGAGCCATTTCTTTTCCTCGCGGACGGCAACAAAAGTCCGACATTATACGATTTAAAATAAAAACAATAATGGTGGCTTGATATTGACAAAAACACGTGCTGCAGGCACGAAACACACTACCAATAGAAATACATTGCTTTTAAAATCGTTCTGTGTGACACGAGAAAAAGGGGATAATCGTGTTGGTGAACACGAATCAATTGAATTTAATTAATTTCGTGACTATTACACGAAATGCCGTGAGACTGGGCTGACCATTGTGATGTAGTTTAATTATAGCCTAGCATTAGCTTTAGCTGATAGAATTGATACTTCAATAATCACAAAGCAGTGTCAATATGTGGAAATGATCCTGCTGAACAAAGTGTGTTAGTATCATAAAGGAGCCACAGAGCTTCTTTTCTGCATCATAGCAAAATCTAAAGGAAAAATCCCATTGCTTTTTATTAAGGCAGCGCTTTGCGATGCTAACTTCCGGGTCAGCCTTCAAAAACAGGTCATCACTGCACCACTGCACAGGCCTCTGAATGAGGCTATTTGTATCTGTTCCTGCTAGATAACTTTCTGTGCTACGATCTTTTTGGGACACGCAGCACTGTGAGCTACGCTAAACTTCAGTGTGGAGCCAATGTGCTATCCTAAAGTGTTGTAAAGGTACAGGTGCATTCGTAGTGTGCATTAATGACAACAACCACTCTCCCAATTCTGCTCTTGAATTTGAAACGTGTGTCGGTGCAGGTGTTCAAACTAACATGTTGTGATTCTCTGGGTGACATGTGACAGAAACATTTAGAATTTCTTACACTTTTAAGCCTTACTTATGTTTGCCTTGTATTATGAAGAGCTCTCCTCCCGGAGTAGCTACTTTCTTAAAAAGTTCTTATCAAACGTGTCTACCTGTGGGAGGATTTGTAACACCACTGTGCCATTTGTTTTCGTCTACGTGTCACTAAACATGTTTTTCTGTGTTCCCCTCGCCTGGTGCTCCACTCTTCAGTATCCTTATTCTCTTTTTAACCAGTGGGTTTTTTTATGATTGTCTTTTCTTACTTGCAATAAATAAATCCTACATGCCTCTTAAAGAAAAGCTCAGATCACCACTGCCATGTCGTGATTGTTCTGTCCATTCAGCGACTCCGTAACGGCCTTACTGCACCACTGATAGATGAGTTTAACCGTCAAAATCTGACTTTTGATAAATGTCTTTATTAATATACCGATCTTTGTATGACGACTTACCTGAGATGTATAAAGAGAAGCATTCCTACAGTTCTATGCTGTGCTAATATCTCAATAAAGATGTCAGAAGAGGACCGCTGCTGCCTGTTTGTTTTCTTATTGTGCCCTCAGAGTTTCTCGGGCCACTTCCTCTCATTAGCCTTTATTTATATCTGCCACAGGAAGGCAGAGACACCGGGCCTCTCAGCGGCTGTCAGAAGGAAAGCAGAGAACACAAGAAGGCTCAAAATAGAAAGTACCAAACCCTGATTTCCGCTCTTGGAGAGTAGAGAACTATTTTGGGCGAATGTCTTTCAGCCTGGGAGCGTGGTTCCTTGTCGCTGGTGGCTGCTCTGACCTTGCTCCTGGCCAGCTGCTGGACAAACTGCTTGTTAAATCTCTCCACACAGTTGGAAGATCACAAAGGAATAATACTCATTGTCACATCTGCAGAAACACTGAATAGGACATGATGGCTCTCACACTTCAATCTGACTAAAGCATTGTCACCTATTCTTCATTGTTTAGGACTTACCATCCTTTTGCTATTTCCTCACAGGTTGTGCTGTTTTACTGGAAGATCCCTGCAGGAACAGCCAGGTGCATTAGCATTTAGCATTAGCATTGTGTAGACGGCAGAATATTTGTTATTGAATGTCAAAGATCAGAATCAGGTTAATTTCCTTGAAGCATACAAGGAAATTGTGTTGGTGTTTATTTGAACATACATCAGAATCAGAAATCCTTTATTTGTCCCGCAGCTGTGGAAATGTACAGCGTTACTGCAAGAGTGGCATCCTACGGGGGCCGACATGTGCCAACACGCTGCAACGGCCCAAAACATTTCCATTAGGAGAAACACGATGCAGTTTCAAAAATGATGCAAACATAAAAACACAAATGTTCCGAAACACATGCACATGAAGTAAATATCTTCAGCAACTTGACAACACATGCGCAGTGTTTACTGAAAGCGCTGCAGAAACAAAACGCTGCTAGAAGCTCAAAACCCAAGGTAAACGGGGACACTAAAGAGTGGGCTGATCAGACATTATGACGATGGCAACTGTCACTGGAAACTTAACTAATATGTACGTTTAATCGGCTTATTTTAACCCTGTCATTGCATGATTCCTTCAGATATTTTAGCAGAATTTCTGGGAAGCTAGCTGACAGTGACAGATGCCAACTTTATAACCCCGAGCGCCAACAAGTGCTCCTAAGCAGATTAAAGGCAAACATTAAAAGAGTAGGCTAACATATTAAATATAGAGACGAGCACACGTTTGAAAAAATATGTAATATTATAAAATGTATGTCTTGCACACCATTATTGCACAGTAAAGTGCAAACAAAGTGTATATTGCACATTGCAGTGTTATTGCACACATTGCAACATTATGTATCTCCATCAACACAGTATGAGGAAAAACTACGGAAATATTACTATTATAAAAAGAAAAAAAATAATTTAAGCAATTTTACATTAAAGAAGATGAATGTATATATTAATAAGGAATTTCAATACAAAAAAAACAACTAAGTACCGTAAAAATATGAAAGAAATAATAGTGTATTGAAAAATAAAAACAGTGGAGATTGGGGAGTTGTGCAGATGACCATCTCACACACTGATAAGTCAGAGTGCATGCTTTAAGGTCACTTTTGAAATACCTCTTTTTTCAAAAGAGGTATTTCTCTGATGCCCCAGCGTGGAACAGTCTGCTGGGTTTCTCTGTGTCTCTGGTTCTGCAGGCAGGTTTCCACAGAGGCTCATGGTCAGGGGTTCTCACATTGCTGCACGATGACACACTGGGATTACTGCACAGGCTGGGGGGGGGGGCATGCTTCTGGCCTTCAGAGGCATTACAGTGTCAGTGTGTTGGAATGTGCTGATGAGGGGGAGAGGAAGGGGGGTCAGAGGGGGGTGGGGGGGAGGGGCGGGAGTGCAGTGGCACCTCTGTTCCTCTGGTGGGCTCAGCGGGTGTAGATAAAAAAGCCTATGTAACTATAGATGCACAAAGACTACTTAGTTAAGGTTGGAATTAAGTACCATTTTGAGGAACTTAACAGGAGTATTTATACTTTTATTTCACTACAGCCAATTACTTTGCTTTGACTTTAAAAATACATTTATAAAACATGCTGCATTACTTCATATTAAAGACCCTGCATAAAAAATGTATACATTTGACATTTTGGCCTTTGGGAGCTCTGTGGTATGACTGGTAAATGGGCCACTTTATACTTTCCTAATTTATTGAGTACTCGATTTTGTTATTGCAACCTTATACGTGTAACACACCATTGCTATGGAGAGAAACCATTTCGGACCACAGCAAGGCATGTTTTTTAAGAAGAAGAAATAAAATAATTGTATTGTATAAAAGAAATAGCTTTATTCAATATTTGGGTCGAACTACTGCTAACTTTAGTAATTAGTGTGTGATAAGCAGGATAATGTACAGCGACTGCGAGTCATACTCAAACTGTAAAATTCCCTCCGTATGATTCCACACTGCTCATCCTGTCAGTGTTCATTTCGTAATAATGCAGTATAATTGCAGTGAATGAACCCTTATTTACATGTACATACTTTTGCTTGGACATTTACCCAGTATTTTATGATTTAAATATTTTGATTGTAACTTAAATTAAGGATCTTGAAACTGCTATCACGACCATTAATGAATATTTGTAGCAACAAATGTAAACCCCACCCTTAATTGGAATGTGGATTATATTTATGCTATATTGTCCAGCTACATTTTCATTAGAGAATTCATTTATTAAATATTTAGCTTTCACAAGGATGTTAGGACATTTGAAGGCTACGTTCAACTACATTTCAAGCAATACATTTGTGAAAAGAAACTTGCAGATAATTTTATTTGCAGATGTAGAATATATAACTTGTATGTATAACACATGGAAACATTTATTGAATGGTAAATGTCGCCTTCATTCTGCAATACTGTTATCTTGACCTGACGTTGACCTGTTCGCCAGTGCTTTGATTCCTGTAGGGGAGAGGGGGGCCACCCCCTTTATCTAAGGAACTGTGCACATTTGTTGTCATGTGGTCATTAATTCAGGAAGCACCCATCATGTATATGTGGCTGTGATGGAGAGAAGAACATGGTAAAGTGGTAAATATGTTTTTTTCACAATAAACCATGTTTTGCTTGTCAAAGTACATTTTCAACATGTTAGGTATAATTACTGTTTTGTCAAAGCAAATGTATCCAGGTCAGAAAATATGTATCAAACATGTTGATTATTTAGCAAGGTGTAAAACCATGTGAAGCATTTAGCTAAAGATTAGCAGGAATGACTAAAATAAATATTCTAATCTAAAAATACAGAATCTTGATAGAATGAATTATATTCTTTTAGGTCTAGATTGGTTCAATAATTTTAAGGCATGCTACCATCTTTCGTGCCGTATGCCTGAAGCAACAGCTTTAGAAGGGCTGCAGCCTTCAATAAAACTACAGTGATAGAGAGATGAGAGGATCACCACGATTTAAATTATGAATAATTATCACTGACTATAATTATATATATAATTATCATTTAAATCAGTAACGTTTTTTTTAACTAAGGCTCAGGTTTAAACTTTAAAGTGGTCAATTTATCCCCAGATGGCTCACGCGACGTTTACACAGAGACGAAAACGAACCGATGTCGATATCAAAAAACTCTTCCGTCCACACGAAATCGGCTCAAGAATCGTGTCCGTCCACACGAGACCACTCGGCCCGCTGGAGACGCTGTAGTACATATGCCGGGCCTGTAAGTGGCGCTGTACTTCTGCCACAAAATACACCGAAAGCAGCGAAGAAGACCCCCCGAGCATGGTTGCCTGGTTGCCCTTCTGTTTATTCTCCGCGGTGGCAACATGTAGTTCATGTAGTTCTCCATGTCCACTTGTTGCTGATGGTTGTGGTAGAGGAGCTGTAGATTTTCAACTAACATCTGTAGCATGGTCAGTAGCGTCTGGAGCACGAACGCAACCCTGTGATCCGCCATTGTTGTTGTTGTTGGCAAAACACATCAGCAATGACACGGGTGACGCGGGGTGAGCAGCAGAGGTAGGGAGAGGCGGGGCTCTGGCGTCATCGTTATCAGGAAATGATCGTATAGGACGTACACACAGAGCCGCTTGGCCCCCCAGAGCGTTTCGTCCGCAGATCTACCCACCTTGTGAGCCGTTATCGTTTGAGGGCTCCGTTTCCGTGGTTCCGTTTCCGTGGTTCCGTTTCCGTGGTTCCGTCTCCGTGGTTCCGTTTCCGTGGTTCCGTTTCCGTGGTTCCGTCTCCGTGGTTCCGTTTCTGTGGTTCCGTTACGGCCTCGTGTGGACGAACCGTCCATACGATAGAGAACTGTAGCGGATACAACCCGTTTCGTCTCCGTGTAAACGTGGCATCAATGTACCCCTTGATGTGGATCAACTTACCCCTTAGATGGGGCAAGTTAAGCCAATCGTTTTTGAGAGGTCATATTTTCATGGCCCTTGATAGATGCATTGTTTTGATTTTGATTGACAGAAGTAAAGGTTGTTGTTGTCATTTGACTTCTATCAAATGTTTCCTTGCCTGGAGGAACCATAACAAAAAATTGGCTCATCTTACCCCACTCTGCCCTATGTTATAATCTTTGGCACAATGTCCGAGTATAATACAATTCTATATGCATTACAGCACAGCAGAATATGTTCCTCGGGTTGCACTATACAACAATTCAAAGTGCATCGTGACTTATCAGAGGAACATCTGCTGTAGTGAGCAACACATGATGTCCCTCCACCTTTGTGTAATTCACTGGGAGGCCTCAGAGTCACACTGAAACTTACGTCAGTCCATCGCTGCTCCTTAAAATAACCTTTTCCCTTCTATCACAACAATGCAACGTTACATCAGTCAGCATCACACCCTGCAGTCACACACACAACCTTTCACACACAGAGGCTGAAACAAGACTCTGCTGGGCCTTTCCACCATTATCTGTAGGAGCAGTTTTATCATCCTGTCATAAAGTAGTGTTTATTCAAGCGTCCTTTATACTGTCCATCAGACTTCATCAGTGCTGCAGTGTGTTGGATGAAGGCGTGCATGTGACCTCATAACGTTTAGATCAGTGGTTCTCAACTGGTGGGTCGCGGACCCGTTTCGAGTGGGTGGCAGATGTGGGAGTGAAGAAATGTTTTCAAATAATAATAATAATAATAAGTCTTTCAATTATAATTTTTTTTGGAAAAAGTCAAACTTTTATTTTGAAGGCCCAATTTTCTAACGCTGTGCATGCAGTAGGCGTTGGAGTGGAAGTACCCGAGAGACCATAAACGGTTTTGAAAACTTCTGTCAGGTAGTGATCATCTTCTCAATAAAACATCGTTGCCGATGTTTTTTCGAGTCTTCTGGCCAATCAGAATAAAGATTGTTGCCGGAAGTCCCCACGGAGAATAGAGAGGCGAAGTCCCTCCCCTTCCGGTGGGAGCTCGTGGGACCCCGGAAGCGGAAAAATATACATTGAAGTCAATGGAGAAAATGGAGAGGAAAAGGTTATCTTTTTATCCCGTTTGAATTGTGCCACGAATTACACATATGATGTTTGTCAATCTAAAAGAAGATTTTGCAAGTCAAAAAAATAAAAATGTGTCGTAAAACTGTGAAGTTACACATTTTTTGTGTGAAACTGCTCAGTGAACTACATCTCCGGTAGGGCAGAACAACACACGTCACCAAGATGTCCGTCTGTCTTGTCAACAAAAGGATTGACTACACTCACTATCACCACAATGAAACACGTCCAGAAGAATGTCATGCAAAGCTGCCTGTCTGCCTTTGATTCTCTCTGAACTGCCTGGTCTTTTTAATGTTTAATGTCAACCATTTGTGCAGATAGCATGAAGTAGAATAGATCACCGATGCTAGCGTTACCGTTAGCATTTCTCCCCCAGGCTTAAGTTGTGTATTATAGAATGATCACACCGCTGTGACAGCACTCTTCAAAGGGTTCACGAAATATGACTAGCCTACTACTCTTACTGTTTAACATGTTGGGTTACTTAATGTTAAGGCTAATAAAAATGACACGGGTGTAATGCTAACTAACGTGCTAGCTACTAGCTAGGTAGCTAACTTGATCCAGCCACTCCTGTTCCTTTCATCAGACGGGAGGCGAAAGAACGAGCAAGACCCATTGCTGGTATGATAACAACCTGGTACTAAGCACACAGGCATCTTGTTAAAGTTATCTTATCTTAGCCAGCGCCATATAGATAGACGATATATCTATATAGCGCTGACATAGCTCTCTCTTAGTGGAAGAAAACAATGGTGACATCACTTACTCTGGGATTTGTAGTCTTTCTAGTTGCGTATTTTTATAGTCTTATATTTCAACAGTTTTACGACAAACTGTGACTTTTTTTACATGGAAAGGATTGTTTAAGATTGACAAACATCATATGTGTAATTCGTGGCACAATTCAAACGGGATCAAAAGATAATCTTTTCCTCTCCATTTTCTCCATTGACTTCAATGTATATTTTTCCGCTTCCGGGGTCCCACGAGCTCCCTCGGAAGGGGAGGGACTTCGCCTCTCTATAACATGGCTACAACTTCAGATAAAAATGGCCACGTAATGAAATATGACCCCCGGTTGGATGATTGACAGGTCACAGAACAATGGGAGCTATCTACCCTTACCCACAATTTAAAGTAATTCACACAGATTGCAGATTGGTGCGTTCAGAATAATATATATGATATGTTTGATAATGATTGATCATGAAAGTGTTCTCAAAGCTGGTAAAGGTGCAGCTAGTTGTAATGACTTTGTATACTGCAGGGTAGCTTGTGGATTTACTCCAGGTGGAACTAAAGTCTGATTTAACACTTGACTATATTTCACATCATTCATCCACATCTGTGAAGTAACTAAAGGTATTAAATACATGTAGTGGAGTCAAAGTACACCATTTACCTCTGAATTGTAGTAGAAGTACAAAGAAGCATAAAATGCAAATACTCAAGTAAAGTGCAAGTCTCTCAAAATGTTACAAAATATTACAAGTATCGTACTTGTGTAAATGTACTTAGTTACTTTCCATCACTGCTTAAATGTCTGTTCTATAGAGAACCGCAGTGACGCGTCCTAAAACCCGGAAGTAAGTTAGCATTTTTACCACTTCCGGTTCCTTCGATAAAAAGCAATGCAATTTCTCCATAGGATTTTGGAAAATAGCTGGAAATAAGGTCTGTGTTTGACACACATTTAAGAGACGGATCACGTTTTGTTCAGCCGGATAATATCCACATGTCTACCCTACTTTTATCATTTTCAAATCATAAATCTAGTCGCAAGAAGCAAAATGCTAACGTTATGCTATAAAGGAACTACAGCAGGGTCGCTGCTTCAACGTCACGCCAACTTAAGATCCATATTCAAACATACAGATTGTAAATGGTACAAGTTGAAGCATTTGTTTGAACAGTTTGCAGGAGGCAGGTACTTGCTTTCAAGCAGAACAGGGCAAACAAACTTAGCGGGAGTGTTTTACGTGTTCGGTGTAATGACGTAAAACGGCCTGGACAACTTCTGCAGTCCTATTCAGCCACTTGTTAACAACCATCGTTTTTCACACGTAAACTCTTCAGAAATCACCAGCGGGGTCACTGCTGATGTATTTAATGTCGTAGAACAAAACGTGATCTGTCTCTTCAATTTGTGTCAAACACAGACCTTATTTGGAGCTATTTTCCAAAATCCTATGGAGAAATTGCATTGCTTTTTATCGAAGGAACCGGAAGTGGTAAAAATGCTAACTTACTTCCGGGTTTTAGGACGCGTCACTGCAGTTCTCTATAGAACAGACATTTAAGCAGTGATGGAAAGTAACTAAGTACATTTACACTAGTACGATACTTGTAATATTTTGTAACATTTTGAGAGACTTGCACTTTACTTGAGTATTTGCATTTTATGCTTCTTTGTACTTCTACTACAATTCAGAGGTAAATGGTGTACTTTTACTCCACTACATGTATTTAATACCTTTAGTTACTTCACAGATGTGGATGAATGATGTGAAATATACTCAAGTGTTAAATCAGACTTTAGTTCCACCTGGAGTAAATCCACAAGCTACCCTGCAGTATACAAAGTCATTACAACTAGCTGCACCTTTACCAGCTTTGAGAACACTTTCATGATCAATCATTATCAAACATATCATATATATTATTCTGAACGCACCAATCTGCATAACGAGTACTTTAAGTATATTTTGATGCTAATACCTTCGTACTTTTACTTGAGTAACATTTTGAATGCAGGACTTTTACTGTAACAGAGTACCTATAATAATACATGACTTCATAATATCTTCTTATTAATCTGAAATCAATGCAATGGAGTAAAGAGGGCCTCTGATTTGCAGAGGTGTAGAAGTATAGAATAGCAGGAAAGGGAAATACTCAAGTGAAGTACAAATACCTCAAACTTGTACTTAAGTTATGTCATACCATTAAGTTATTTAGCTACATTGCACCATTAAATATAACATAATATTCTAAAATAGGCTGTTGTGCAGAATGAGTACTTTTTGTGCATGTGGTTGTTAATGCTTTGGTACTTATTACTTTTACATAACATTTTGAATGCACAACTTTTACTTGAGTATTTCTACACTTATGTGTTACTACTTTTAACTTAAGTATGATATCTAAATACTTGACCCACCTTTGCCTGCATGTCTCTGATTTATCATTATCACATATTGTCACATGACCTCTCTTCCATAATGTCTCAGCTCTGGTTGTGTAACTGAAGGCCAGCCTCTTCTCGTGACCATGACTCAGCACTTCCTGAGGGGATTGCCTGCCTTACATGATGAGCCTGTGACATCATCACACCCTGCTCCTGGGAGATCACCTGCGCGTGTGTGTGAGACACAGTTGGATAAGAAAAGGGAGCATGGCCGTGGGTGAAGCAGTTCAGACCGGCTTGCACAACACATCGCATGCCAGTGCCTCCTTAACGAACTATTTTCCAAGTCATGTGCTCTGCAGTCAGCCACACACACATTCTGATCCTGGGGGCAGAGTCAGCCAGTGGTCTACAGAAACCCTGATGGCTCAACCACGCTGCCTCAATTAAAAAGTGATATTATTCATATTTAGAGCACTGCTATACGGTGGTGTCAAGACTCAAGAGTACATTTACTCAAGGAGGGTACTTTGTGAGTACTTTACTTGAGTTTTTGCATTTTATTCTACTTTCTACTTTTACTCCACTACATGTATTTAATACCTTTAGTTACTTAGATGTGGATGAATGATGTGAAATATAATCAGGTGTTAAATCAGACTTTAGTTCCACCTGGAGTAAATCCACAAGCTACCCTGCAGTATACAAAGTCATTCAAACTAGCTGCACCTTTACCAGCTTTGAGAACACTTTCATGATCAATCATTATAAAACATATCATATATATTATTCTGAAATGGACCAATCTGCACAACGACTACTTTTACTGTCGCTACTTTCACTATATTTGTATACTTGAGGAACATTTTGAATGCAGGACTTTTACTCGTATTGTACTTGTCTATTCCTACACTCTGCTACTTCTACTTTTACTCAAGTACAAGATCTGAGTACTATATGTGGAGTACAGGTATTGTGTGTCTTTCTTTGTGTGCAGCTGATGTCACATGCTCTGTTTTTAGGAAGTCAGCTGGTGAAACTGAACTGTCCAACAAATCAGTGAGAATCGGTGAAAAGGGAACCTGTGTGGATGAATGAGCGAGTTCCTGCTGAGCGAGCAGAAGCACGTGCAGAGAGCGCAGAGGATTATTGTTCTCATCAGCTCAGAGATGCTCCGGGGCCACAGAGGCCAGCGTGACCCCTCTGATCCTCACGTGACTCCTCTTTACAGCCGTCAAAGGCCACAACAGCTGGCCGTTTACTAACATTTCCAGAAATAGAAAAAAAGGAGAACAGTTCTGGATTCCAAAAAAGAAATGCTTTTTTATTGACAGCAATACATATCTATTCAGATTTTGCAAAGTAAAAAAAAGGAACATAAATACATTTAAATATCATTAGAAATAACTTATATTGTAACAAAATAATTATTTGTACTTGTGCCAATAAAACAGCTGGCATAGGAAGTACACACAATGTCTTCACTGGATGTGGAGCCCTTCCCTTTTTTTAAATTTTTTTTAAATAGGACAATAGCAACGTCAACATTTACTATTTGAATGAAATAAGTGAAATTGCATAAAAAGGTCCAGTGTTTCAACAAGTGCTTTGTTTCTGCAGAGAGGCCTCGTCACTCCACAGACCCTCCTCTCTCTGACTCGGATCAGAGGCTTCACCACACAGACATGATAGGATCCTCGAGTACAGGAAGTGTCCGTGCTTTTTGAAACGTCCACCTCATGACGACACAAGTGCTTCCTCCGTCTCGTCTTCAAGGCTGACAGAAGCAGCTCCAAACAGTCCACAGAGGGAGTCCATCCCCCGGCTTTTTTTTCTTCTTTTAAATACATCCCATATAGACGCCAGAGTCTTTTTTTTCTTCTTTCCCCATCAGCAGTGCTTTGGAATTTGATCTCTGGGTGGCAATGTGTCCATCAGGGTTCACACCACGCTTACTGTGCAGATACAAGTCCTTCCTCAGGTTTTTCATGCTCAAAGTTCATCGCTCGGGCAGGTTGATGATGGGAACCCACTGGTCCATGCAGCGGCTCTCCCTGCAGAACCGGTTCACTTTGGTCAGAGCAGGGTCCTTCCATGATGTCGAATGAGGGCTCTGAAAATATAAAAGAAGAGAAACATAAATAATCCGACTTCAGTGTGCAAAGTTTACTTTTTGGTCCATGGCTTGTGAATGTTTTATTGGACCAGCCTCTCAATACATAACCATTGTTTTTCTGGCTGCTGAGTGATGCAAATCTACTTTCAATTTGCATTAATTACATATTCATGTTTGGCAACGGTAACAAACAGTGCCCGACTGTGTGTGTGTGTGTGTGTGTGTGTGTGTGTGTGTGTGTGTGTGTGTGTGTGTGTGGAGATATTAAAAGGTATTCCACTCTGCTGAAATTCCTAAGAAGTCATATGAGAGAGGAGTCATGCACTTGTACAGGCAAGCTCTTCTTTGAGTGTCGTACACTTGACTTAACCCCTTGTATTAAATCATTACAAAATGTATTCAGATATGTGGGATGAAACTTACAGTGACTAGGACGCAGTGCAGGTCCATAGGTTCCCCCCCGCTCTGTTTTCCTCCCCCACCCAACATTTCTGCCAGGCGCCGGGTGTTGTTGACTCTCAGGATGTTGATGTCGTTCTCGCAGCAGAAAGCCTGAATGAGGGTGAAGTGGATCTGCAGGGCCACATCTTTCACATCTTCATCATCAGTGGCCAGGATGCACAGAACCACATTATCAGGGTCCCTGGAGAGCAAAGGAAGAGACAATTCGTCTATTTAGATTTAAACAAAGCACAGGATAAGTACTATTGTACATAAGCACAGTCGTTTTTAGTGAGGGATCTGTGGTGCCTGTCAATGGGTGATTAACATTGTAACCTTGTACTTACACATTGAGGGACTTGGCAGCCTCATACACTCCGACAGTGATGCAGCCCTGTGGTAAGGCAGAGGCGAGGACCTCTTCCAAAGCTTTCGCCACCGAATCCATTCTGCAACACACAGACAAATAATAGGACCAGGTCAGAGGTGGAAGAAGTACTCAGATTATTCACTCAAGTCAAAGTGTACTGCAGTGTAAAAAGTATGCAGCAGAACTTTCAATGATCTTGCTTATTTGAAGTGAATATGTCAGCACTGTTCTTGTTGTCCTTAGTTTGAATCTGGTTTATTGCACTTATTGTACGTCACTTTGGATAAAAGCGTCAGCTAAATGTAATGTAATAATGTACAAAATAAAATACCAAGTTACAAGTAAAAGTCTTGCATTCAAAATTGTAATTAGGTTAAAGTAAAAAAGTATTGGCATAATACAATACTTTAAGTACCAAAAGTAAAAGTATTCGTCATGCAAAATAGTCATTTTAAGCACCAAATATTTTTAAATGATTCTATTACATTTATTCAAATTGTTGATGCATTAATGTGTTTAACACTGCAATGGTGCACTTAGCAAAAGTGGGATTTATTTGAATTACTTTATACACAACTGGGTAGCTTAACCTATACAAATATAATATAAATAACACCACTGGTTGGACATCGTTCAACCATACCACATAACACTTTCCTACGTCATTATGACCTGGCTAACATTCAGTTAGCTTCACTGCTACGTAGCTAACCACCCGGCGTCGTCTCAAACTGACAGATGTGCACGGGTTGGTTTCGCCACGTAAAAAGTGAATTGTTTTCACTTTAACAGTTAATATAGTTTTGATAGGTGTGGGAAACTAAACCGGCATATTCAATGTCGTGTCATGTCAACTTTCCTGATACTATATATTATTTTTTAACAGCGTTGTGTTAGCTAGTGAGTGAGTGCAAAGTGTCTCGCGACATGTTCTCATCAGAAGACCAGTTAGCTAACCTGTCTGCCTCAACGACAATGTCAAGTAGTTGTTAACAAATACATATCTTTGAAGTCATTTTTATCGTGCATTAATATATTAAATGCATGTAATGCTGCTGCAGACAACCAATATGATGGCAAAATCAGCGTAGCAGGTCGGTAGCAGTAAGCATGCACCGATGTTTTAAAGAATACATGGCATATCATTTACCTTTCTTGAGAGTAATCCCCACTTAGTTCCTCAAATGTCATGTTGTACATATAATCCAAATCCACGCAAGAGCAGAGAGAGTGTAGTCTCTAGTACTGGCGAGTTATCCTGGTATCTTCTCGACTAAACACACACTTTATCTGTAGTTCACTATGCTGCAACTGAGGGATAAAACTGGCAACTCCACATTAAAACTGTTCGGGACAATGCAAGTCAGGAGAGAACATTTGCAAAACTGCGATGATTGGTCGTATGCTAGTCATTGGGCGTGCCCTCGAGTGTGATTGGTTGGTCACACAGCAACAGGCGTGTGTGTCTCCAACCGGTAACCACGGTAACTGCAGCTGTCTGCTGACTGCTGGCCTCTCACATTTTTGGACTAACATTAAAATACACTTTTCAGTAGCCGGGCTGCAAAACTCATCTACTCGTGGTGCCATTCACAGCTGTTGATTTCCCTAGTGAACTCCTAACTTCCCCAAAACTTTGCACAACAAATACACAAGTATCTTGACTACACAAATATGTCTTCCAATCTAAGAACAACCTGAACATAAACAGGACTCCACATTATATACCCCAAAGTGAATAAATATCTGCTTTAAATGAATGAATAAGAACTCACCCTCGCTGCCGGACAGGACAAGACAGGTTTCGGGACCACTGCATGGCAACGGGACGCTCCTGAGGAATTCTGCTCTCTGATTGGTCCTCTGTAGAGCGTGCGAAACCCCACTGAAACTGCGCGCGAGATCCAAAGGACTGGCGCGAGAAAGGCAGGACCTTGGAGCGAACCACGACCATACTACTGTGACTCACCGGACATACTCTGTTTGGGACTATTTAAAACTAGGGCAGTATCATTCCTGACTACCACTTTTCCCACTAAACCAATTATATCTGTGGGGGTTCCAGAAATCAAAAGTCCTATCGTCCCACAGAATAAATGGGAAGACTAAGATATGAAATAAAGAGGCACACGTTAAACAAATCAATTAAGTACACATCCAAGTAGAAAAGATAAATTGCATTATAAAATAGACATGCAAAAGTAATGACGTGTCAGCTAGTTATAGCTGTGGTTAATTGTAATCTTTGTAAAAGCACTTGATACATAACATATCATACTAAAGTTATAGCAATCTATGTTTACATTTGATAACTTTAGAGAAGTTGAAATTACACGGTTATTCACATGTCAAGAGCTGTAGGTCAATGGGTCATATGAGCACGAATATGAGACTAATAAGGACTAAGTACCAAAAATATAATATTAAAAATAGGATTATTCAACTCATAAACATCCTTAGAATTAGTGATACTTTCAAAAAAGCGAATTGCTTAATCGTTTACCCTCTTGAGTTAATGGTATGAAGAAAGGCAATTCATGCAGGATGACTCAGGAAGTGAAATGGAGCCATGCTGTGGATGTTATGGGATGTCCTGCTGCCCCTTGGTGGCTGCAGCAGGCAGCACTCACGGACAAAAGGGTGCACATTAGAACTCGGGAGGGTTCTACCAGGTTCTACCAGGTTCTACACATGGACAAAATAAAGTGTACTTTGGCTCCACCGGTACATGGCAACCTTTTTAACATACATGAAAAGGTTGGGAGTGTGTACTCTTCCTCACCCACTCCTT
The DNA here is from genome assembly GCA_943591055.1 of Gobionotothen gibberifrons. Lineage (NCBI taxonomy): Eukaryota > Metazoa > Chordata > Actinopteri > Perciformes > Nototheniidae > Gobionotothen > Gobionotothen gibberifrons. Next base: position 10,638,701 of record CALSBZ010046932.1, read on the forward strand.
TTCTTTTCTAACTGAATTAGAGTACAGGTTTGCTTAAGTCAACTGTACGATTTATCTTGACCTTTTTAACATGACAATATGTGCATTACGTTTACAATTGACTGATGTAAGTTTAAACTATCTTATACTGTTTAGAGTTTCTTAATAATGATAATATCGGCACTGTTATTATTTATTTATAATTACTCTATTTATTATTATTATTATTTTTATCTATTTGTCTTTTTTGTTACTGTTTTTATTATTATTATTTTTACGAGATATTTCAACTCTTAGTTTGTTTATTATTTAAATGTTGTTATACTATGACTGCTTTCTTGTTCTGTAAAGGGGAAGGGAATGGGTGTAAACATGCACACTCTTGTATTTTGTTTTTTATACTTTTTGTATTTCAAAGTTGCTATATTGTTTAAGTATACTATACTTTGGTATAATTCTGAGGTATTTATACAAGACACCACGGGCACCAGATCTTTTCAATCTAGAGATTTGGGGCTATTTCATGTCTTCTTTCAGAAGTAGAAAAGTACACATCCAAAATACATATTTATGTGTTTATTTTGTCTAACTTGGTTTACACGTTTCCTACTGAATTCACCAAATGTTAGCATTAGATAATGCCTCATTTCCATATTTACACATGTATTTTCTTAAAACTTGTAAAGTTACTGTTGCCCCAGGTAGGGGGACATTGGGATAGTATAGTGTTTCATCTCTGTATTTATGAACCTCATACCTGTATCATATTTTTGACAAAGGGATTCTGCACACTTACATTTGTTAAGTTCTATGAGTTTACCTGAGTACAAATATAGGGTCAGTGGTAGAGGAGATGTGTTATATTGTTCAATGCTTACCCAGGACACTGGTGTTTAACCAGCAGGAGGCAACAGAGAGTTGGGCTTCCCAATAATACCATTGAAGATTTGGTAGTGCCAGGCCTCTCTCATAGGGGAGATACAACACAAATATGGTAGGCCTAGCCCTTCTATTATTCCAGATGAACCTACAAAACATGCTTTTCATTTTTGCAAAAAAGTTAGTAGGGGGACTAAGAGGAATGGACTGAACATCTGAAAACTTGTAATACAAGAAATAATAGTCTTAACGAAAGTACTCCACTGGGGAAGCTTCATGATGATATATATTTTTCACATTTTTTACCCATTCACCAATATATTTAATAAGTTAAAAGCTTTAAAGGTGGGGTATGTCATTTATTTCAGAAACACTTTTTGTTATATTCCATGGAATGCTCTTAACATCCCGATAGCAATGATTACATTAAATGCTTTGACAATAAATACATAAAAAAATGTCATCTGTGGAAGCCGTGGCGCTGTAAAAAGCACGACCAATCATCTGAGCCGGCCCGGCTAAAATAACTGGATGGCCTACCTGCCTGTCAGCCTTCCATCTGTTCACAAACTTATCTCGTGCCCTCATTGGTCATGTGCGCGTTCGTGTGTGTTGGAGGAGGGGCTCTGTAAGGAAGTGGCAGATTTTTTGCGGCTGTGTATTTTCTAATTCTAGCGCACTCGAGCTGGTTTCTCCAAAAGTACCTACCCCACCTTTAAGTGTTACATTGTGGTAATGCTAAAAGGATACGACATTTTATAAAGATGTTCTTCTTTTGTTTTCAGGTGTTCCCGAAGAACACTTTGTTGCCTGTATACCTTTTGTGAATCAGCAATTCTTAATATTCAAATGAAAAGATATAATAATAATTCACATGTACACAACATTATGACATCCATGATAAAAGCAAAAGCTCCTTTTGTTCATGCCCCTATACATCGTATAACAATTCAAACTTATTGATTTTCCAAAAAATGACCTGATGACCTTACACCTAAGCTTCCAATTCAGAATTTCTATGTTATGATTTATTTAAAACAATAGATTTAGTAAACCATTCTCCAAATTATTATGGAGATAATAAATCCAACATCAACATACAGTTTTCAGTTGTGTTTATGTTTCATAATCTCTGAATATATATATATATATATATGAAACACTATGTCCTCAAGTGTTCCACCGACCATTTGCCCGCAACTAAATCCGAAGGTGGTATACATTTCAAATGTAAACTATATAGCCTTTTCCTCTGTATGACGTTCATGGGGCTAGATGGGAAGAAAGCATGTGTGAACTAAGACATTTGATAACCATCTTAGTTGCTCAGAGTCTAGAGTGCTCACCATGACACCATGGAACTGCAGTAGACACTGTGCTGCATTTACGGACCCATGGTGGTTTCAGGGGAAATGTAACGACTCCTGCAGTGTTTCAAAAGACAGTCGAGCGGTCTGGTTTGAAGAACTGTTGGAAATGAGGAACAAGTGATTTACTGGCTGAGAGTTGTTAGTTAGTTTTGAACGTACAATCGTCTGACCCATACTCAGACGTGGTATCCATTGCACCACTAGCATAGACTTTGCTTTTAGCAGCCTTGTCAATGACATGATGATGTATAAGTTAAAGCTCTAACACACATGTTTCAAAGTAATTACACATACAGGGGGCCCCCAGATTTGAACTGTAGTCAAGGGCCATATTAAACCTATGTGTTCAGATTAATAACCTGGGAAATTACTCTTGATAATAATGGTTTATCAATGCGGCACAGCCCAGAGCAATACACACTATTTCAATCAGGAGAGACTTCATTTTCTGCTTAAAGAACATTTATTGACACTTATTCCATATGATGTAAATGTTGATCATCTTTGGCGATTAAACCCCAATCCTGATATCGTATATCTTAAAGGTCCCATGTCATGCTTTTCCGGTTATTACCCGTCCCCTTGTGTGTTGTGAAGGTTTTTCTGCATGTAGACGGTCTGCAGAGTCAAAACCCTCAAAGTACACCCTGTAGCGAGTAAAACTCTAACACAGAAAAGACCTGTCTATGCTGCCCCAGAACGCCTCGTTGGACGTGCGGGGGGTGCAGGTGCTAGTGGAGCCTCGGAGATGGGGGGTGCTGCAGCCCCCTCAGCACCCCCCCCTTCCCGCGGCCATTCGCGATGTCTCGCAGATCCCACACAGCAACCGGGAAATGACACCAGCACTAACCCAGCTCACATTGTCCGCTCCTCGCAGCAGCGAGCCGCGCAACGTCCCGCCAACACGGCACCCAGACCCCGCGCAGCATTCTCATCTGTTTCATTACTGGTGTCATTTTCTGGTTGCTAACGCCATTGTAACACATAATCACTGATGTTCCGCTGTAACGGTGGTGGACTCATCAGAGCACAGTGGGCTCATAGGGAGGTGGGGGGGGGGGGGACAGAGAGCCGTGTAGGACAGAGAGTGAATACACATACTATACAGAGATGCTGTATGAGAAACCAATGAGAGTTTGGAACATTGAACAATGTAAATCTATTCTAGTAGACCTCAACAATGGAATTATGACCAGTAGAAATGACATGGGACCTTTAAGGGGGAAATGCAGCCGTGAGTATAATAGGAAAACCCCAGGGGATGTAGACACTGGTGAGGCTGAAGATCTGGATTTGATGAGGAGATGGGATGAAGAGGATGCTGAAGTCACAGCTGACTGCAGGAGAGAGGAGAACCATTTTAAAGTTTGACTGCAGCACGGTGATTGGCTGCTGGATATTGAGCTGAAATGTAATTGGTTAAAAGAGAACACCCATGATGAGCTGATAAATGCTGATCATGTGATCATAGTTTACAGAACAATGGAAAATAAATGTCTTGTTTTTTTGACAGAAAGCGGAGGATGAGAGAAAATACATATCACTACATATAATGAGTATCCGAACTAAGCCATCTGCTGCATATCACCTGAGAATAGTCATTTAGTGAAACATTGGCATATTTCAAGGATTATTACTATTACTATTTATGGATAGAAATTCATCAAATCACAAAAAAAAGCTTTTGCTTTATTTGCTGATAACAATATTCACAAGGGAAAACAGGCTCAGTTGGTCCGTCTTCCGATTCTTCCTCAAGGACTCTGGTCTTGGAGTTGGCATGAAACAATGACCTTGTGAATTGTCCTTGTTCCCAACAGACTTTTCCACCGTAGGAACTAATAAAAGATGTTGTGCATAACTTGCCAACAGCTTGTGCTTATTTTAGGAGTTTATGGAGCTCACTTGAGAAAAACATCATACTTTAAATCATAACATCATCAGTTTTGAAAATCAATGACTGGTTGCTACAAGCCCTTCGAGGCAAACGTCTGACATTGTGCTAAATGTGCAACTAACCAAAAAACTGTAACCATTAGTTTTATAGTTTTATTACTGCATCCAGATCGTCCAGGGCAAACACATCTTACTCCTTAAAACAAAGTAAGAATCAAAGCCAATAGTGTTTGGTAAGAGGAAATGAAAGGGACATGGAACTAGGGGAACCAGAATCTGTCAACAGGAAGATAAACATGCACAATGTGCTTAATAGAACAAACTGGGTCATTATGGCACGCAGAATGACATGTTGTGTTCAGGGCCAGCAGGGTCTGTAGGTTTATTTGTATCTCATGTTAACAAAAGAGTAAAATAACATTGTCAAATCTCCTACAGTCAAGAAAGAAGTCAGTATCAGAGCCTAACAATAAACCTTGTCATCTTGTGACAGTCTTTGAATCAGCTGGAGCCAGTACACAGTGCTTTGGAAGCTTTGGGAATAGCAGTAGAAGAGTCAGATCTGATTGAAATGATAACGTGCTTCAGATATGTCCAAAAAAGCCCCCTTAATTCCTGTTTTTAGATTTGATCACAGTTTATAGATAATCAAACTTGGTCTTAAGGCCAAGTCATAGAATTGTAATATTATCTTTAGCTTTTCTTTTCATCCCATTATCAATAGTGGATTTGCGGGTTGTAATTACGTCAGTAGGGTCTTATCTTTGATTATAGAAATGCTGAGATCATAATTATTCATTATGAATACATGTACAATAGACTGTTATTAGCTGTCATAATTCACAGTAGAGAGAAAAAGGGTGGACCAAGACCACTACTCAGCACTGCCCCACAAAGGTCCTGATCTCTGCAGCTAGTGACACATTTGTCGGTGTTGTTGATAAAGCAAGCGAAGCTGCAGAAAGACCACAGTTTTCAAGAAATAGGGAGAGAATTCTGTGAAAAGCTTTGCTTAAATTGTAATAACATGGGTATGAGTTTCTTCTGATCATAGCTAAGGTTGTGGGTTGTTAGGTTCCTGCAGTCTAAGACATGGTTAGAGATCACCTTTCATCGTTGTTCCAGAGCATGATCATGAAACTGGAGCTAATCCACACTGATCCACATTTGGGAAGATAATGCTTCAAGATCTTGATGCTATTTCTTCTTTCTATATTCATGCCAAATGCATCATTCGCATTCTCTTAAAGGTCCCCTATTATACAGTTTTTCATCAATATATTATAGGTCTCAGATATATACAAAACATGTCTCTGAAGTGTTTGGCTCCAAACACCAAACAGATCATTGCAGCATCCCATAATCCCCTCTGTTTCAGCCCTGTTTCCAAAGTGCTGATTCTCTGTCTGTTACTTTAGATGAAAATAAGGAGCCACTCCCCACGCCCCTCTGATACCTTGGTTGGTGATTGGCTAATGGTTACACAACCCAAAAAAATCGTTATGACATCATAAAGTGGTCAAAATCTGATCAGCTCATTTTCAGACAGGTTTTTATAGAAATGGATCAGGACAAAAAGAGAGAGAATCTTTGTTCCTGAAACTTTCAGAGTCTCTTTCCACAGAGGGGACACATGTTGATGTAGAAGAGACATGAAGAAGAGGGGACA
>CALSBZ010046932.1:10684923-10696692 GCA_943591055.1 Gobionotothen gibberifrons
TGGATGGATGGATGGATGGATGGATGGATGGATGGATGGATGGATGGTGTTGGTTGTTGGTTCAGTTCATCTTCTCACAGTTATTCCTGTTCATTCCCTTATATATATATATATATATCACAGAACAGTCTCTTCCTCTCGTCTACTTTCCATGTCTCTTTCCATTCCTCTTCTCCTCTCACAGGTTCCGGCCCCTCACTTCGTTCTCCTCTTCTCATTTCCTTTCCTCCCTCACATCCCCTCTTCTCCAACCGATGTCAGGTGAATTCCAGCGAACACGTTGCGTTTGGTTCCCACCTGCCTTCATCACTCAGTTCATCTGTCAGCACTCTGACATGCCCTACAAGATGTTAAACAAGCCTTCAGCACTCAGCAGCTACCCCCCAGACACAGTGTGTGTGTGTGTGTGTGTGTGTGTGTGTGTGTGTGTGTGTGTGTGTGTGTGTAATATAAAGGGGGAACTGTCATGCTAATCACATTGATCCAGATGAAGAGCAAGGGAGAGTCCTATGTTAGCATGGGAAATAGTATCATATCAAATTCCCCTTGTCCTCCCACAGGAGGTTACTGCAGGAGAGGAGAGTGTTCCATTCTTAATAATTAATCAGCAACCAATCTCTCTGTGGGCACAGATTACATTAGAATGTCTGTGTGGTGCCAAACAGAAGATCAGCTCCACACAAGATGAATGAGTCGGCCTTGTGGTTTTATTGTTTGCAACAACAACAACAACAACAACTTTTTTCTTATTAAGCACAGAAATCACAAGAATATTAAATACCCAAGAAAACCTACACCTGGGTAGTGTCTCTATATTTGTAGCTCCTTCTCAATTACCCTCAGTCATTAGGTCTATATATGATCTGACCTGATTTATTAAACAAAATAACTGTGTCTATAATTGAATATGACACATTTTGTGTACACATTTGTGTAACCCTCCTTCTTTGTTAGAGGGACATAAATCTGGCTATCGTCAGCATAGCAGTGGAATGCGATGCCGTGCTTTCTAAAAATGGACCCAAGAGGGAGCAAATAGAGGGAGAATAGCAGGGGGCCTAATACTGAGCCCTGTGGGACACCATACAGGAGTGGAGCAGAGGATGACTCTGAGTCACCAAGGCTGACAGAGAAAGTTCTGTCCTTTAAATATGACCTGAACCATTCCAGGGCTTTCCCCTCAATGCCCACCCACTTCTCCAAGCGTGAGATCAGGATGTCATGGTCGACTGTATCGAAAGCAGCAGTTAAGTCAATAAGTAGGAGCACAACGCAGTCCCCAGAGTCAGTAGATAAAAGGATTTCATTAAAGACTCTTAAAAGCGCTGTTTCAGTGCTGTGCATAGTTTTAAAACCGGATTGAAAAACCTCCAGTATGTTGTTCTCTTCCAGAAAAAACATAATTTGACTGTAGACAATCTTCTCCAGGATCTTTGACATAAAAGGCATTTTGGAAATGGGCCTAAAATTAGCCAGAACTGTGGGATCCAGGCTGGGTTTTTTAATACGAGGTTGCACTACTGCATGCTTCAGGTTTTCGGGGACCTTCCCTAAGAGCAGGCTGCTGTTTAAAACTGCCAGCACAGATGGTCCAACAGTGGGGAAAACCTCTTTAAAAAGTCGAGGCGCGACAGGGTCATTTGGAGAACCAGAGGGCTTTAACTTGGAGACAGTCTCCTGTACAAAAGACAGAGCTACAGGCTCAAACTGATTAAAGACAGCAGAACACGGTGCAGGAACTGAGGGGTCAATTGCAGGAGCAGAGATTTGAGCTCTAGTGGAGTTTACCTTATTAATAAAAAAGTGAAGAAAATCTTCACAGACCGCGGTAGAGGTCTCCATAACGGTATTCTGCGGGGCATTAAGGACCAAAGGGAGGGGAGCAGGTCCCGCGGTGCAGGAATGCCTCATCCGGGTCGACGACAGGTACCCTCGAAAAAAAGAGACGAGGCTCATACTCAGTATGAGAGAAAAGATGAACTGAAGAAGCCTTCATTCTCACCAGTCGACCACTGCGTTTTCCCCCGGCGGCGGTGGCGTTTACAGCAGGTAGGTGGAGCCGGGGTGCGGCACAGGTAAACTGGTCCCCCTGATAAAAACGGAGGCAGCGTTTTATCTCCACCACGAGTAGACTTTGCTGGATTAATGGCAGAAAACCGAAGGTCCAGCAGTGTTTGGCGATCGTACACCAGTAGAGAGTTGACATTTTGCATTAAGCATGACAAAAACAGTACAAAAACACACAGCGTAAGCATCGGCAGATGGCAGGCCACACACACTGGCGCCATCTTGGTAAAAAACAACACATCTAGGTAAAAAACAACACATTCATATTTATTTTCTCTTTTATTTATTTGCACTGCATTTGATATTGAGGTTTTCTAAAAATAACAGAAAGTAATCAAGTTACATCACTTTAATATTGTGATACTTAGATTAGGTTACTGATAACATTTATTTACATCTATAATAATTGTAAGATATTTATTTTCTTTTAAAAAAGTGCATGAAATAAACATATTAAGAGGATATAGTACTGCAAGAGGCAACATGATTATAGAATAAAGAGACTACAATGTTTTTCCACAGTTTTATTGATTCATGTATTTTCTTACTGTTATTTATTAATTTTTATTTTGTAATTATTATTTATTAATTCTTTATTTATTTTCCACAGAAACATTTCCTGCTGTTTGGAGTCACCTAACATACTCTAAAAAAGCCTTACCTCAGTGTCGGTAGGCGTGTGTGGGCTGTGTTGAGGTCTCCATATTAGGTTGAATACTTAAAACGAAAGTTAATTATAATCAAATATAATCAATTATATTCTTGTATAACCCACAATGAAAATGCATTATATTTGATGTTTTTCTATAATCACAGTATATACAAAACACAAGTGGTTTGTTAAGTTGAGTTTAAGGCCTATTTTAGTTTATGGGTGTCACTGATAAGAGAGGGGAGACAGTTTCTTCCCTCAGAGCGGTGTACAGGGGGGGGGGCTCCTGACTTGTTGGAGAAATACTAAGGCCCCCAAAATGTGTTTATGCCATAGCCATAAAATATGTCTGGACATGTCCAGTCCTGCACATCAGAGGCCATGCCCAGTTTCCACAAATATGGGTATGGAGGAGGTGTCTTTAGGTTTTTCTGTCCTGTTTTGAGCATAAAAACACTGGCTGAGAGGGAGCAAACTCAAGAGAGGGGGGGTTTTCCCCTGGGAAGCTCTCTCCCTGGGAAACTCTCTCCCTGGGAAACTCTCTCCCTGGGAAGCTCTCTCCCTGAAGAGCTGGGTTTTTCCTCGGTAAGGTTCTCTCAAACTTGGTAAGATCTCTCAAATGTATTTGTTGAAGGCTGAGTGAATTGTTTGTCGAATGTTGGATGTGTTTAGCACCCAGCCACCTATGAGGACGTTCCTCTGAATTCATGCTGGATATAGGTGTGTATAAGAATTGGTTTGTTGAATGAAAGTTTGAATGTGCTTTTTATTATCACCGGCCATTTATGAGGAGATGCCTCTAAATTCTGTCGGACGATTTTAAATGTCACGACTGAATTGGGCAGTTGAATTTACAATTTAGTGTAATAAATGTAAAACTGTGAATTGAGGTTCCATATTAGAAAATGATCACAGCATGATATGAGGAGCTCTTTTCCAAAACGCTATATATCCATTTTAATAGTTGTCAGGAAAATGACATTTTTTACCTAGACCCACACATTTTGTTAATATTACATTTATATATATATATAGGATATATAGCGATTTGGCATGAAACGTTGATAGAGCAGTGAATAGGTTCAGTACACAGCAAAAATGGCACAACAAACTCAATTTTCAATGTGGCTTTTATAGCGTTTTGGAAAAGAGCTCCTCATATGTTTTGTAATGATTGTCATATTGTAACGAGAGAAGGTAAAAACCCTGTACAAGTGTGGACCATTTTTCTTCAAATAAACTGATCCCACCTTTTGAATTGGGACAACTTAAAATACATCTGCGCTCTCCTCTCCTGCTTAAGGTAAGATTGCACCCTGCCTAGGGTTGGGTACCGAGAACCGGTTCCGGTTCGGAACCGGTTCCAACATTTCGATTCCAACGGCATCATTTAGAAATGTGAATTTCGGTTCCGCTTTTCGATGCCTGAGGAAATGTTTCTCGCCGCTCTCCGTAGCCTACTGTATGACTGCGGCGGGGCGGGAAATGTAGCGTTGTACCTACACTTCCTACAGCGTAACCTGAGACCAGGGCGCTAGATCTGTGGAGGCGCTGTGCTGACAGCTCTGGGAGGGGAACAATATGTTTTACCGTTGGTGCTCATCCTAATTTTCGGCCTTGATGTAACAACATTCATAATTAAGTAAATGTAACACCCTTTTCATCCCGGTTACACTTTTCATTTGCCCTGTACGATGGGCGCTGTAAGTGATAAAAATGGGAGATGTTGGCTTATCTGGCACCCGCAGCTCACAGCCAAAGTGCGAGTGAGCGTGCTGTTATTAGCATCTGGTGCTAGCTGCTCTAACGGAAGAAGAAGATGTTTCGACAATGATGTGGAGGGAGAGTCCTCTCCAGTCAGACTGAGAGGCTGATAACTACAGCTCAGTGAGGTAAAGGACTCTGAGTGTTTAGATAGTTCACTTTAGTCTAAGTTATCTCAGTGGGTCTCAAACGTTTTGATCACAATTTATGTGAACACATATTTCCAAGGCACTCCTTTATAATTATTGGGATAAAACAGGTTTGAAATCATTCCAATGTATACTATAGGACAGTAAACCAGACATATCGTTTTAAACTGGAGAGATACAAAAATATGCATAAATAAAATAAGATATGAACAAAAATAAAATACGTTACACGTATTTGTTATTGGCTATGGTAGGTTATTGGTTATGTTCACATACTTATTTACTTATTAAAATGTAAACCGATCTTTTTCATATGGGTGTTTAGAGTTGTACCCCCTACTGTAGATCTAGTCTCTAGTAATTCTGCTTAAAGTGCACCAGATTGAAGCATTTTACTTTAAAATGTTCAAACATTTCTTCCCGGTATGCCTGAGAAGGCAGATATGCTTGTTTTTCTCAACAAGAACTGTTTTAAAATGGGGGGGGGGGGGGTTCCTTTAAAAGTTGGACTGTTGCACTGTTGTAGCTTCAGTGGTTCTCAGGTTACAGTTACATAGCACTAAATATAAACAGACTGATTAATGTGAATATTACTGTAAACTAACCTGTGTAAGAGTTTCTAGAATAAATGTAATTTTTTTGGTGTAAGAAGCATGTATCATTTTTTTACCCTGCCCCTCAAAGAATCGGAATTGAGAACCTTTAAGAACCGGAATCGAAAAGTAGAATCGGAATCAGAATCGTGGAAATTCAAACGATACCCAACCCTAACCCTGCCACACTCACACTTAGGTAGGGCCACATCTCATTACTGATATCAAAATCCTTCGGGATCGCTTAAACAGATTTAGCGGGTCGTCTGAATTGAAACAGCAGTTAATTGAACCTGGTTCTTCAGGAGTTAGTAGAGGTGAGATCTTGCTGACGTTGGTGGATCTGAGCCAAGCAGTAAACTTACATAGACTCAATAACTTCTGTTAGGTCAATTAGTAGGTCTGAGTCATTTGCCGGAATAAGTTATCAGCTCCTCCCGACTCCTACAGCTGGAGTCATCTTGATTTCTAAATGCGTGTGTGCATGTACTCTCGCAGTTGACTTAGCAAAGTGGGCTCTCTGTCAACCCCCCCCCCCCCAGTAAGTGTGTCTGACTTTGTTCTCCACTCCTAATGGATCCTCTCTCTACATCACTCTTTTACCCCTTAATAGCCCTACTTCTTCAAAAGAGAGCAAATCACAAATCCCTGCAGGTGGTTAGCAATCCTCTGCTAACAAGGAGACAGGGGAGAACAAAGGATGATGTTTTTTTGTTGGGGGGGGGGGGGGGGGGGCAGATGGAGATTGGACAAATGGTGTATTAGGAAAAATTGCCTAGCCCCTTCAATCTGATTGTCGTGGAACATGTTAAATTCACCTTGTCACTGTTGTTTTTTTATTTCATTTTGAGATCTTTACATATGCGTTACATTTGTTTTATTTATTACAAGGCTTAGTTTAATACTTAATGCTGATGGTCAATTTCTAGCATTATGATGTCTGCTCTTTTTCATAAAGAAAAATGAGCTTAGTATCCCTCACATGTTTTACATGTTGTCTTTGTTTTTAGCTCTTTATCAATTCTTGTGTACCTGAAAGCTGTTCTCACCAACCCTGCACTGCTGCTGTTTGTATTTTGTTCCTGCGGATGGTTAAATATAGATTTATTTCCAGCACAGCTGCGGCAGCTAATACAGAACAACAACAATCAGAGGCAATCTTTGCAGTTCACACAGGTTCTGCCTTCTAACAGCCACTTTAGGCCCGGGGATGGTATTATAATGACTCTTCTGGCAGAAAATAACGTTTGTGTTGCTGTTTTACAAATAATAGGCTGGAAATAAAACAAGATGAGAACAGCTACAAATAATAGCTTATAGAGCTCTATATTGGGGCCATTTATTTGTGACACTTCTTAGAGCGGGATAGGGATTGTATTCAAATGACCCCGTAAGCATGACAGTGAGCCAACATGGCCATGCACAATACCAGGACCTAGAAACTGAAGCAGCAAAATGGGACTCAGCCATCATTCATGTGCATTATTTACCACTGTGCTCATCCCACTGTAACATGTACAAATGTCTTCTAGACCTTCAGAGGTTCAACGTTCAAGGCTTTTATTGGTCATACGTGCATAGCTACAGTGTAGTTATGACGATGAAGATCTTAGGTGAACATCTATGTATACACAAAATGAGAGTTCCATTTGGTTTACGGTCACATGACTGTATGTGTGCCAGCCACAAATGAGGAACTGACAGCAACGTCCTCAAGGTGTCGGACATCTCTAAGCGGTTGGCCAATCACAACAGATCCGGCCAGCTAACCAATCAGAGCAGACTGGGCTCTGGTTTCAGACAGAGGGTGAAAAGAGGTGCTGCAGCACAGGCAGTATGAGAAAAAGAAAGAGCTTTCTGAACATTAAAGCATGGAGACATGTCCCAGGAGAGGCACAGAATACAAATCGGAAAATGTGCAGAATATCCTCTCTAAGACAATCTCATCCGGAAACACACATGAACACCAACACACACACAGGTAAACACAGGTTGGTGTAGCTTGTGTACTGAAACCTCTTCTCTGTCACTAGTTAAAGCCTTTACAGTATGCTTATGCTCTCTCACCGAACACTCTTTGATATTCTCTGCATGCTGTCTGTGCCTTTCATGTGACTGTAATGGATAAGTGTCATGTCTGGAGAAGCTTTTGTTTCAGAGACAGACAGTTGGGTGGGGGGGGGGGGGGGGTTTATACAGAGACATGTCTTTGGCAGCATTTCTTTTACAATGCATTTAGTTCACTGCTGTGTCACAAATCACTCAGAGAAAGTGACATTTAAAGGCTATTATTGATAAGACCAGGGAGAAATATCAATTTCATCTTTAATTAAAAGACGTGCAACGCTTCCTTCTCTTCACATGTCCCAATGTGTGTGATTTAGCTGTGCAATTGTACAGCATATCATTCAATTTGATGTGAGGAGAAGTGGAAAGCTTCGTGCGTTGGTCTTGGGATCAGGGGGGCACAGGTTCAAACCCCACTGCATGTCGTTGTGTCCCTGAGACACTTCACCCCAAATTGCTCCTTCTAATAGAATGATAGTGTAGAGTTGTACCTGGACCACCATACCCACAGAACTAAGGAAACTAACCTCTATCAGCTCTTTTTCCAAATCTGTCAAACAGTGGTTATTGGACAATCAACCATGCTGTGATGAGGGTGATATCATATCATATATTTCATACTGTCTGTGCCTATTAGCTCTAACTTTGCTAATGTATGTGCTTTTGTGTCGTTCTGTGTGTTTATGGGTTTGCATACATTGTGTGTGTATTGTAGGTGCTTGAATGTGTGATCTAATTGTGCGTCTGTGTTTTAATTGTTCTCATATGGTTTTGTCCGTGCTTATGTGCTCTTTGTGTTTCAATGTCATTACCCTGCCAGGAACCGCAGAAGAAAATTAGCCTCTGTGGCTTAATGTGGCCCATTTACATTATAGACTCATGTTAATTCATGTGCATTGGCCATTCTTAAATACAAAGTACATGTACAAACAGTCTCACTTGACCAAGACTAAGTTAGCTACATAATACACTATGTTTGGGGGAATAATGTAAAAAGAATTCCTTATGAATACATCTGTGTCCTAAAATGTCAATGCAATATAAAGAAGACTGTCATTAAAACCAGGCCATTGTTCCTCGGGGGCAGATTGCCAAAAAGACATTAAACTGGTGTTGTGGAATCAAATGTGTATGATACACCTTTCCTGCCGTAGGGTGGTTATATAACAGCCTCTGTGCAACAATTAAACCGAGGATTAGTGACAGTGTTATGGCTTCAAAGGTCCTGAGTTCAATGTATTCATCCATAAAACCATGCAGATTATAGTGCTACCGTGCCAATTGAACGACGCTCATCATGTGCTTCACATCATCCACCCAACCATGTAGCATCAACTCCTGGATGGGTGGGTAATTAACAGTACAGTTCAATGTAAAGAAGCAGCACCTACAACCTGGCTGCACCTCTTTTTACTGATGAATCTCAACATCACATGTGTTTAAGTCAAATACAAGTGCTCTGATTCAAGTATGTGACACTTTTCCCTGTGTGTCGATAGTGACACTAGAGAGAGGACACAACATGAGGGGTTAAAGAGAATGGTGTCGTTCAGAAAACCAGGTTATGCGTCAGCATGTGAGCTCAAAGTCAATGGCTTTTTGAAAATGCTTTTGGTTAGAAGCCTGAAATAAGGTCTGTGGTTTACAAAAGCTGAAGAGATTTTCCCGGTCTGTTCTATGACATAAAATTGACAGTAAATACCCCACTTGTGACTGTCTGAAGCTCATATGTGTCATAAAAATGGCGGTTGCTAACAAGTGACTAAATGTCTACTAAGCTGGTTTTATTTGAGCAGCGTATCCACTTATGAGAAGGTCGGAGCCCCTGCTGTCTACATGTGTAAATGTCCTTGAGTGTTGCCAATACAGAATAAAGGCTTTATAAATGCGGCACTAGCACCCAAGCTGCCCTATTCAGTCATGTTGTCTTGTTTCTGCCGGTTGACAAATCTGGCACACGGGCGGTTTGTTTCAAAACATTATGGCGTCCAGAAGAACATCACCACCGCCGAGCTCTTTCAAACGTTTCTCCACTGACACTAAAAGCTCAAAAAGTGGCAGCAATGCTGTTAAAGTCACAGTCAGTGGACCTGAAAAGAAACCTGTTAAAACAAGTGGGACTGTTGTCAAGTCTCGCTATATGCAGTCTGCTGCTGATAAGTCATCTATCTCAAAGAGTAGCTCACTGAACAGCGAGTCCTTTGCTGTGCCGCTGAGGCCGTCCTCAACTAAACCCAGTGGAGTCAAACCGAGAGTGGGCACCCCCCTGAGCCGCTCCATGGCCCCACAGGCTACACAGAAAACAATTATGGAAAATGCAGCAGAGCCCGAGGGAAATCCAGAGACAGAGAAGTGTAACATTGAGATGCAGACATTCCTGCTGGCCTATCTCACAGCTGAGATGGAGAGCAACACTGCAAAGCTTAAGGCTAAGGCAGAAGCAAGGCTCCTGCAGCAGATGGAGGAAGAAGAGGCTCTGTATAATGAAGTAAGGAGAATTACGGGAGGAAAGAAGAACGGGACCAAAGAAAGGAACCGCGGCTGGGGGTGGCTATACCTGGAATTGACCAGAGGGCCACGTCTGCTGAAGCAGCAGGAGACGAGAGACAAGCAGGAGAAGCTAACAGAGTGGCGTTGCGACATGTATGGCAGCGGCTTCACTGGCTTCGGCGACCCCGCTGGAGGTGCCGAAACCGAGACTGTAAGACACTGTGCTTCCTGGGGAGAGGAGGAAGGAAATGTGACGCAGGGAACTGCGTCACTATGGACTGATGGCTTTGGGCCGGGTGATTGTGCACACCTGGGGCCCTGGGTTGTCTCCTCCCCCCCCCCACCTGTGTTTAATTGTTCCCCCTCACCTGTGTGTCATTAGTCTGTCTATTTAAGTGCTGTGTCTTGTTGTTTTGTGTCAGTGTGTGTGAGCTGCTGGTGGCCGCAGGCTGGGCACGTGAGCAGTTTATTGTGACTGTGTCATTGTGTGTGATCTTAACATTGTGTTGATCATTTAATAAATGCCCACGTCGGGTTATATTTGTGGACGTTCTGCCTCTGCCTCCTTACTTGGTCTGGGCCGCTCAACGGTCGTTCTCACAAATGGGTGCTAGTGCCACAGGAAGAAGGAAAGTCTGCCCCCCAACAGTCAAAAAAACCTCGGCGGTGGGGTAATGCTTTTCATCTCCGTGGATGCAACTGATGGTAGCTTTATCATGGGCCCACTGATCCTTGCCAACAAGACTTGACCTCACAACTGTCTGGAAACTGCCACTATCCACAAGTGCTTCCTCACGCTGACCATTGATGAGTACCGGAACTATACGTGCTTTTTCCTGCCTAACTACTGGTTGCTTTGTGGGTCTGGGAACAGTGCAAAGGAGAGAGGGCTTACTCTGCCTAGCCACTGGGCATGTGGGTCGTGTGTGGCCTAACTCATTACAGTGGTAGCACCTTACTTCTGGCGGAACTTGCCTCTTAGCATAGGTCAATCGACTTGGCATGGTTTGCTTGCAGCTGCTATTGCTATCATAGGTGTACCCACTACCCTTTTCACCCCCATAAGCCTTACTCTTGCCCGACGTGTATCGGTTCTGGCAGTTCGCAAAGCTTTTGCTTTCTTTCCTTGCTGAATGAAATATTTCAGCGAGGCGGGAGGCTTCCTCCGCAGACTTGGGATCATGCTCCCGAATCCAAACTTCCATCTCTGGGTTTACCATGCGGAGGAACTGTTCCAGGATGAGTATCTCACAAATGTCTTTGGTGCTGGACGTCTCAAACCTAACCCACTTGCAGAAGAGGTCCTTCAGTCGGATGTACAGCTCACGTGGGGTCTCGTCCTGTTGGATGTCGAGGGCACGAAACTTCTGCCTATAGGTGTCAGCGGTGATCTCATATTTGGCCAGGATTGCTGCTTTGACTTGCTCGTAGTCCTCAGCATCTCTAATGTCCATTAATACGTACGCACTGCGTGCTTTACCAGTCAGCAGGGGTACCAATCGGACAGCCCACTCTTCTTGGTCCCAACAGCAGACCTGGGCCATGCGTTCGAAAGTGGTGAGGAACTGTTCAATGTCGTCCTCAGGCCCCAGTGGCCACAACTTTGGCTCGCGGTGAAGCAGTGGTTCTCTCTGATGTCTTGGCGACCTTTGCCTGGATGAAAACGTCTGCTCCAGATCGTCCCCTCTTCTTCTGGGCCGCTCCTCCTCACCATCTTGCTCTGTGGGCGGCCCCGCTCTCATCTCCAATACCTGGGCTTGAAGCCTTTGCCATTTCGTCTCCTGCTGCTTCTGAGACTGCATGAGGGCTTTCATCAAATCAGACAGTTCCTCCAACCTGTCCCTTGGTTCACCAGCCGTGGCCCCTTGGTCAGCTCCAGGCCTGGCCACCCCGTCATCGGGCTCCTCCATTTGGTCGTTTTTTCTTCTCGGCATTGTCAACTCCTTACTTGGTCAATCCCACTTCTGACACCATCTTGTGAGAATGA
>CALSBZ010046934.1:0-27031 GCA_943591055.1 Gobionotothen gibberifrons
TAATGTAAGTTTAAAACTTGCAAGTGAGATTTTTTTTCCAAACATTTTTATTGATTGTATTATTTCAAAATAGTTTTTTATACTAATAGACACTATTTGGACAGGAACAGATCATTTATGCCAAACAAATACAAACAGCATCTGAATATTTGGAGACTGATCTGTCACTGGTTCGACACTTTATATACAGTAAGGGTCATTACCAAGTGAAATAAAATAACACACAGACATCTTTAACTACTCAAATCAAGATAATTCCCTTTTTACATTTGTGGCAGAAGTTGATGTCATGTGAGCAAAGGTTAAGAATTATAGTAAAAAGAAGCTCATAAGCTCAAAACGTCAGGTCTTGGCTTATGTTTGCCATGTCTGCAATCGTAGTTTAGCATGCAAGTATGCTAAAGTTTTTTTTAATTGAGTAATACACATACAGTACAGCTGAGCGTGGCCAATGGGAATGTCATTAGTTTTCGAGCTCTTTGGGAAAAGATCAAAGTATAGGACCAATCAAAATGTTGGCCTGATGAATGTGTCACGCTCACAGGTACAGATCAGAACCCAATAGCACGACTCAGATACAACCAGTGTTTTAGGAATGTTCAGTTTATTCGGGTCAGGGACAGGCAGGGTCAAAACCAGGGAATCCGTCAGACAGGCAACCAAAACCAGACAGGGAGTAGGCAGGAAATCGGAGACAGGCAGCCAAGGGTCAAAAACCGGGCATGACAAAAATCTAGGCTAGAGAGAATCACACTGGAAAGCTTGACGGAAAGGACAAGTGATAGTGAGGTGGTATAAATACTGTGGATGATGAGGGAATGAGTAACAGGTGAGGGTAAGGGCTGGGAATACCAGGTGATGGGAGTGAGCTGATTACAAGAGGCTGGAGGAAGGTGGGATCTGAAATGACAGGAGAGTTAAGATGAGCCAAACCAAACAAACAATAATAAATGTGTCTAACTTGTGACAGAACCCCCCCCTCTATGGACGGCTCCTGACGTCCCACATGGTTGATCAGGATGAGCCTGGTGAAAGTCAGTGATGAGAGATGGGTCAAAGATACTGCGAGCGGGCACCCATGAACGCTCCTCTGGCCCATAACCCTCCCAGTGTACTAGGTACTGCAACCCTCTTCCACGTCGCCGGGACTTGATGAGGCGACGGACAGTGTAAACTGTCTCCCCGTCAATAATCCGGGGTGGTGGTGGGGGTCTAGAGGGAGGCTGAAGAGGGCTCACATTAACGGGTTTGATTTTGGACACATGGAAGGTAGGATGAATCCTCATAGAAGGGGGCAGACGCAGGCGGACAGCTGCAGGATTGATGACCCTAGCTATGGGAAATGGGCCTACAAAACGGGGAGACAACTTCTTCGATTCCACTCTGAGAGGAAGATCCCGTGTGGAGAGCCAGACACGTTGCCCTGGGGAGTACTGTGGCGCTGGCTTGCGACAGCGATTGGCGGACCGTTGGTAACGGTCGGAAGAGCGCAGTAGCGCAGCGCGAGCCTTTAGCCACGTGCGTCGACATCGGCTTACAAACGCCTGGGCAGATGGGACACTGGTCTCACGTTCCTGTGCAGGAAAGAGGGGTGGCTGGTATCCGCGTGAGCATTGGAATGGGGAAAGGCCAGTAGCAGAACTAGGAAGGGTGTTGTGGGCATACTCAACCCATAGAAGCTGCCTCGACCAGGAGGAGGGAGTGGAGGAGGCTAGACAGCGTAAGGCAGTCTCCATCTCCTGGTTCATTCGCTCTGCTTGACCATTGGACTGGGGATGGAATCCGGACGAGAGACTGACACGGGCTCCCAGCAGCCTGCAAAACTCGGACCAAAAACGAGAAGTAAATTGTGGTCCCCGATCAGACACAATGTCACTGGGGAGACCATGCAGCCTGAACACATGTTGTAGCATGATTTCAGCAGTTTCCTTGGCAGTAGGTAATTTGGTTAATGGAATAAGCAGAGCAGACTTGGAAAACTGGTCTATGGCTGTGAGTATGACTGTGTTACCGTCTGAGGGTGGTAGACCAGTGACAAAATCCAAGGCGATGTGGGACCAGGGACGATGAGGGATAGGCAAGGGATGAAGAAGACCGGAGGGAGCTTGGCGTGAGGTTTTATGTTGGGAGCAGACTAGGCAAGCAGCAATGAACTCCTTGGTATCCTTCTCCATGGAAGGCCACCAAAATCGTTGTCGAATCAGGGCTAGAGACCGTCTCACTCCTGAGTGACACGCCAGGCGAGAGTTATGACCCCACTGGAGAACCTGGGTACAGAGAGTGGCTGGGACAAACAGACGGTTAACAGGACAGGCACTTGGGGCTGGGTGTTCAGTATGAGAGCGCTTGACCTTATCCTCCACTTCCCAGGTCACCAGACCAATGACACATGTAGAAGGGATGATCCTCTCAGGATGAGATGGAGAGCTCTCTGGCTGGAACTGGCGAGACAGGGCGTCAGGTTTGATGTTCTTAGAACCAGGTCTGTATGACAGAGAAAAATCAAAGCGCGTGAAAAACAGGGCCCATCTGGCTTGACGAGAGTTCAGCCGCTTAGCTGAACGAATGTACTCCAAATTTTTGTGGTCAGTCCAGACCACAAAAGGCTGCTCTGCTCCCTCCAACCAGTGTCTCCATTCTTCCAGGGCAAGTTTCACTGCCAACAGTTCTCGGTTTCCAATGTCATAATTCCTTTCTGCTGGGGACAGCTTCCGAGAGAAGAAGGCACACGGGTGCATCTTCTGATCCTTGGCCGACCGTTGAGAAAGAACTGCCCCAACTCCAGTGTCCGACGCATCTACCTCCACAATAAACTGCCGGGTAGACTCTGGAAAAATCAAAATAGGAGCATAGGTGAAGCGTGATTTTAGCTCACCAAAAGCCCCTTCTGCCACAGAGGACCACCGGAAGGGAATGTTCTGAGAGGTGAGAGCTGTGAGAGAGGCTGCCACCAAACTGTAGTTTCGAATGAACCTCCGGTAGAAGTTGGCAAAACCCAGAAAGCGTTGGAGATCCTTGCGTGTAGAAGGGCGTGGCCAGTCAGTCACTGCCTTGGTTTTGTCAGGGTCCATTTTGATGTTTCCGGTGGAGACCACAAATCCCAGGAAGGGAACTTCTGTGGTGTGGAACACACATTTCTCGGCCTTGACGAATAGGTGGTTCTCCAAGAGCCTCTGGAGGACTAGGCGAACGTGGACCACATGCTCCTGTTTGGACTTGGAAAAAATCAAAATGTCATCCAGGTATACAAAAACACAGATATTGAGTAGGTCCCGCAGAACATCATTCACCAACCCCTGGAAGACTGCAGGTGCATTGGTGAGTCCAAAAGGCATGACTAAATACTCATAATGTCCACTAGGAGTATTAAATCCCGTCTTCCACTCGTCCCCCTCCCTGATTCTCACCAAATGGTACGCGTTACGTAGGTCCAGCTTGGTAAAAATAGTAGCGCCTTGTAACAGTTCAAATGCAGAGGAAACAAGTGGAAGGGGATACCTGTTCTTGACAGTGATGTTATTGAGTCCTCTGTAGTCAATGCATGGGCGCAGAGTCTTATCCTTCTTACCCACGAAGAAAAACCCTGCACCAGCAGGAGATGATGAAGGACGGATAAGTCCTGCATCCAAAGCGTCATTGATATACTTCTCCATTGACTTAGTTTCAGGAGCCGATAAAGAAAAAAGTCGACCTCTAGGGGGAGAAGTACCAGGGAACAGATCAATAGGACAGTCATGAGCACGATGAGGCGGGAGTGAGGTAGCCCGAACCTTGTTAAAGGCCTCTTTAAGGTCCCAGTAATCCTTGGGAACACCGGAAATGTCTTGACACTCAAGAGGTAATCGGCTGACTGGAATCAATAGATGAACTGGATTTTAAGCAGACAGCGTGACAATGGGCACTCCACTCTCTAATAGTCCCTGAAGCCCAGTCTATATGAGGATTATGCCTCCTTAACCAAGGGAACCCCAAAATGACAGGCTGATGTGGTGCATGGATAAGGTGAAAAGCGAGTGTTTCGCTGTGATTACCTGACATGCTCATTTGAACAGGAGTTGAACGGTGTGTCACTCTGCAGAGAAGACGACCATCTAGAGCTGTAGCATTAATGGACCTCTCCAAAACCTCCCTGCCAAGTCCCATCTGGCAGGCCAGTGTTATGTCCAAAAGACTGGCATCAGCACCAGAGTCAATAAGCACTGCCACAGTGTGCATTTTCCCCAAGCAGCTCAGCTGAGCTTTGATTAGGGGTCGAGAGGGCATTTCTAAAGTCATAATTCGGCTCACCAGCGCCCTCTGGATGACTGGTGAGCCCTGCCTTTTACGGGACAAGAGACGGCAATATGACCCTCCTGACCGCAGTACAAACAGCAGTTGTCCCGCAGGCGGCGCTGTCGTTCTTCCTCAGAGAGCCGGGTCCGCCCCAGCTGCATTGGTTCAGAAGAGTTGGAAAATCCTCCTCTCACCTGTTCCGTAACATGCACAGACGGGAGAGGCGGAGCCTGACGGGTGAATCCCCTTTCTCTCCTCCGTTCCCAAAGACGGCCGTCAATGCGAATAGAGAGAGCCACCAGCTCATCCAAATCCGCCGGAAGGTCCCGAGCTGCCAGCTCGTCTTTAAGACGATCCGATAGACCGTTGTAGAAGGCATCGAGGAGTGAAGAAGCATTCCAGTTACTCTCAGCGGCTATGGTACGAAACTCGATGGAGTAATCGGACACAGATCTCCCTCCTTGCGTCAGATTAAACAGTCCCCGAGCTACCTCTCTTCCGGGTGTAGCGTGATCAAAAACTTTACGCAGTTCCTCTGAGAAATATCTTACAGTCGAGCAGGCAAGGGATTGTCTCTCCCATTCGGCGGTGACCCAGTCTTTAGCTTTGCCCGTGAGAAGGGAGACAATATATGCCACACGGGATCTCTCCGTTGGGAAGGCGGAAGGCTGAAGCTCAAAGGCGAGGGAACATTGGACCAGGAATGGTCTGCACGAACCTGGAGCTCCAGAGTAGCGTTCCGGAGGAGGCAGGCGTGCATCCGACGCCAGAGGATTCTGGATACGAGCAGCGGAAGCTGGGGTTAGATCCGGACTTTGGACCGTAGCAGGAAGGCTCTGAAGATGATCCCGGAGATTCACAAAGGTCCGTTCGTGACGAGCAGCCAACTCCTGCATAGCTCCAGCCATGAAGGTAAGCTGCTGCTCATGGCGTTGTAATATGGCGTCTTGCGTCGGCGGTTCTGTCGCTGAGTCGGCTAGGTTCATTTTGGCCAGATTGTACTGTCACGCTCACAGGTACAGATCAGAACCCAATAGCACGACTCAGATACAACCAGTGTTTTAGGAATGTTCAGTTTATTCGGGTCAGGGACAGGCAGGGTCAAAACCAGGGAATCCGTCAGACAGGCAGCCAAAACCAGACAGGGAGTAGGCAGGAAATCGGAGACAGGCAGCCAAGGGTCAAAAACCGGGCAGGACAAAAATCTAGGCTAGAGAGAATCACACTGGAAAGCTTGACGGAAAGGACAAGTGATAGTGAGGTGGTATAAATACTGTGGGTGATGAGGGAATGAGTAACAGGTGAGGGGAAGGGCTGGGAATACCAGGTGATGGGAGTGTGCTGATTACAAGAGGCTGGAGGAAGGTGGGATCTGAAATGACAGGAGAGTTAAGATGAGCCAAACCAAACAAACAATAATAAATGTGTCTAACTTGTGACAGAATGAGCTTTAGGAAAAGTCTGATATCAACGCAAGTGATTAAAATGTAATTGGACTCTGTTGCTCCTTTGAAAAAGAAGAAAATAAAACAACATAGACTAGCTCCATGGCATAATGCTGAAATCCGCAAAATAAAGCAAAAGTCGAGACAGCTTGAAAGGATATGGCGTTCCACTAAACTTGAAGAATCTCGTTTAATTTGGCATATTGCTCTAAATGAATATAAGAAAGCACTGCGTAAAGCGAGAGCAGCTTACTACTCTTCATTAATAGATGAGAATAAGAATAATGCAAGATTTCTTTTCAGCACTGTAGCCAGGCTGACAGAGAGCCATAGCTCAATTGAGCCTTCTATTCCCATAGCACTTAGTAGCAATGATTTTATGTGCTTTTTTAACGATAAAATTGTTACTCTTAGAAACAAAATCAATGACCTCTTGCCTTTGACCAGTATAGTGTTATCAACAGCTCCCGGAGATGTGGGTTCTGATGTTACACTGGATGGTGGGCTGGAATGCTTTTCAGCCATAAACCTTGAACAATTAAATTCAATGATTCTTTCTTCTAAACCATCAACGTGTATCTTAGACCCGATTCCAACTAAGCTGTTGAAGGAAGTTTTTCCATTAATTAGCACTTCTTTATTTAATATTATGAATATGTCTTTATTATCAGGTTATGTTCCACAATCATTTAAAGTAGCAGTGATAAAACCTCTTCTTAAAAAGCACAACCTCGATCCAGAGGTTTTAGCAAACTATAGACCTATTTCTAATCTCCCATTCCTCTCAAAAATTCTTGAGAAAGCAGTCGCAAAACAGTTATGCGATTACTTAAAAAACAATGATTTATTTGAAGTTGTTCAGTCTGGCTTTAGAACACATCATAGCACAGAGACAGCTCTGGTTAAAGTCACGAATTACCTTCTAATAGCCTCAGACAAAGGACTTGTCTCTATTCTTGTCTTGCTCGATCTCAGTGCTGCATTTGATACTATCGACCATGACATCCTATTGCAAAGACTAGAGCACTTAGTTGGCATAAAGGGAACTGCGTTAGACTGGTTTAGGTCCTATTTATCTGAACGCTCTCAGTTTGTGTGTGTCAACGATGAATCTTCCATGCAAACCAAAGTTAGCCATGGAGTGCCACAGGGCTCAGTGCTTGGACCTATTTTGTTCACACTATATATGCTTCCCTTAGGCAATATTATAAGGAATCATTCTGTAAATTTCCACTGTTACGCGGATGATACTCAACTATATTTATCCATCAAACCTGATGAAACTAATCATCTAAATAAAATTCAAGACTGTCTTAAGGACTTAAAAACGTGGATGACCTTAAACTTTTTGATGTTAAACACGGATAAAACTGATGTTATTGTACTCGGCCCAAATAATCTACGAAACAAACAATCTAAAGATATACTAACTATGGATGGCATTCATTTGGCCTCCAGTGAGACTGTAAGGAATCTTGGTGTTATATTTGATCAGGATTTATCCTTTAACGCCCACATAAAATCAATCTCAAGGACCGCCTACTTCCATCTACGCAACATTGCCAAAATTAGGCATATCTTGCCTCAAAACGATGCAGAAAAACTAGTCCATGCATTTGTTACTTCGAGGCTGGATTATTGTAACTCCTTGTTGTCAGGGTGTACCAAGGAGTCAGTTAAGTCGCTTCAGCTGATTCAAAATGCTGCAGCTCGTGTACTAACTAGAGTTAGGAGAAGGGACCACATTACTCCTGTTCTGGCTGCCTTACACTGGCTCCCTATAGAACACAGGATAGAATTTTAAATTCTTCTTCTCGCCTACAAAGCCCTTAATGGGCAGGCGCCATCTTACCTTAAAGAACTCATTATACCCTACTGTCCTACTAGGGCATTGCGTTCCAAGAATGCACGGTTGTTGGTTGTTCCTAGAGTCTCTAAAAGTACAATGGGAGCCAGAGCCTTTTCTTATCAAGCTCCACATTTGTGGAATCAGCTCCCAGTTTGTGTTCGGGAGGCAGACAGCCTATCCGTTTTTAAGAGTAAGCTTAAGACCTTCCTTTTTGATAAAGCTTATAAGTGATAAAATAAAATAATCTAATAAGAGTGCATTGACGTAGATACGTTGTGACTCTTCACCTATACATTTCAGTTCGTGCTCTTTCACTTAAATCCAAAAAACTTAGATCTTATATTTAACACTTTATCCTCAACCTTTCCCCTCTCTGACCTCTCAAGGTTTATTAGAGGGTAACAGGTTGCAGAGAAGGCCTAGGCCGGCCGGGGAGTGTGAGACGTAGGCACTGACCTATCTCCTACCTCTGACAAATTCAGGTTCCAGTGGGGACCTTTCTCCCTGTGTGTGCCTCCACTTCTGTTTC
The DNA here is from genome assembly GCA_943591055.1 of Gobionotothen gibberifrons. Classification (NCBI taxonomy): domain Eukaryota; kingdom Metazoa; phylum Chordata; class Actinopteri; order Perciformes; family Nototheniidae; genus Gobionotothen; species Gobionotothen gibberifrons. The sequence continues at coordinate 8,096 of CALSBZ010046934.1, forward strand.
CTACTTCTTACTTGCTATCCTTTCCTTCAACCTATCCTAAGGGAGTGCATGTATGTAGACACGTTAGTTTAGCTGCTATAGGCTTGGACTATTGGGGGGGGGGCACCGCACTCCGACTTTCTGTCTGTCTGTACCTGTGTACTCTCATGTTCCGATTAACCCAGCTTCCCCCAAATCTCTTTTTGTGTCCATATATACGCCGGGATCCTGAGTCGAGGCTGAACCTGTCTCTGTGGTCCTGCCTGACTCTCACCATACTACTTCCCTGATGGCTCCCACAAGATTGCTGACATCCTCGTGGATTCATCTTCTTATTATAGACACATGCATTTCCAAACATTTGGACTACCTATGTTGTAAATGTATTATCTTTTCAATTTACACACGACATCTATTGCACATCTGTCCGTCCTGGGAGAGGGATCCCTCCTCTGTTGCTCTCCCTGAGGTTTCTCCCATTTTTCCCTTTAAACTATGGGTTTTCTCTGGAAGTTTTTCCTTGTACAGATGAAGCACTTACTTTAGGACTCCAGCTTAGGGGTTCCTGCCTACTACCTGCCAACTACCAGTTTGGAGGAAGGTCAAGCCCTCCCACTATTTTCCAAGAGGGCGTTGCCAGATTTTCAATTTCAGGTTTTAACCAGGAGATGGCGCTTCATTCACAAATACAGAAATGATGTAGTGCGGATAAAGCTGCTTGAATGAAGAGCATTTGAACATATACAGTAGTCTTTATATACTAATAATCATAATAATAATGTAAATGTTTACATTACATTAAACCATGCATTTTGTAATGTCAGCATTTCATTTAGAAGAAAAGTAGTTAGTTAGTTATTTTCATGTCGATGGACACTGAATAATATTTTTGAATAGAGGATTCATAATATTGTACAGCATTTTAAATTCTAAATATCCCTGCAAATATAGCAATGACATTTCTGCTTCTATCTTTGCAAAACGAGTAAACAGTCACATTTGATCTTGATACGGGATCAATGTGTGTAGTCTTTAATATTAAACATGATCGCTGGTAGACAGCCACAGAAGTCGTATCACAGTTTAATCTGAGCGGATCACTGTTTATCACAGCTCTCCACGCTGCTTTCAAACTGTCAGTAAACAACGTGGTGTGTGTTAGTCGTATCTTGGCTCTCTGTTCGGTCAAATATTAAAGCTACATGTGCGCGTGCGTTTCGGAGAGTTTGTGTGTGTGTTCCTGCCAGTAATTAGTGTCTCGGCTCGCTGTACGGCTAAATATAGAAGCTAAATTAGGAACTACATGTTAGCACATGTTGTCCCACAATGCATTTCGTTCTGTGACTTGCGCACTGTCTTAATCTCAGCCGTATTTTAACCGCCGGCCGACAGGGGGCGAAAGAGACGAGTGAGCGATACAGGGAGAGAAACACAGAAGAAGAGATGAGAGCGCAGCAGAGAGAAGCGGAGACGATATCTGTATAGTTCAATGTTCATTGACAATACATATTGAATTGTACTTTCTTTATTTGATTGGCAGTCAGTTGTTGATTACATGCAGACGTTGATAAAGCTGTCCCACGGTAATTCAGAAGGCTCACAGGTCACATTCCGAACATTATTTAAAACAATACTGTAGGTGCTTTCCCACAGTTTACAGTTTGATTTGTATAGAGGGATTAGCGCTGTGGCTGAATGACCAGCCATTACTGTTGGTCGTGGCCACAATGGCCAGTTTGATTTGCATACTGTAGAGCAGGGGTGTCAAACTCAAATACACAGTGGGCCAACATTACAAAATGGGTACTAGTCGAGGGCCGGACTGGTTCAATGTTTATTGCAAAACTTATTGGAATGAACTTATTGCACATGTTAAACCTGGAACTAACAAAGCTTAAATGATTGCCTATAAAAACAACATTAAACATTAAATAATCAGGTGCATTCATTTCTTATGGCTCTATCTGCAGCTTCTCCAGAGTCATTTCTTATGATTACATTTTCCCACAGGCCAACAACAGCTTCAACAAAACTATTCCCCTCAAAGAGAAAACCAAGCATGCCCTGTTGTCGTGAGAGAGAAAGTGCAGAAGGAAGCATCCATTAAACTCAGTGTGCTGCTCTGAGATGCTAGTTCAGATACTTGGCATCTCATCTTGGGAGCAAGTTCATGGGTTGATGGGCAAATACACAGCTGAGAGCTTATTTTTTAATATATGAAGCGTGAGCTGTATGCTCGAGTCTTCCTGCCTGTCGGCCTGTCAGATCTTGTACTTGAGTAAAAGTAGAAGTACTCAGGTCTTGTTCTTGAGTAAAAGTAGAAGTACCAGAGTGTAGGAATACTCTGTACAGTAAAAGTCCTGCATTCAAAATGTTCCTCAAGTAAAAGTATTATCATCAAAATATAGTGAAAGACAGCAAAAGTAGTCGTTGTGCAGATTGGTCCATTTTAGAATAATATATATGATATGTTTTATAATGATTGATCATGAAAGTATTCTCAAAGCTGGTAAAGGTGCAGCTAGTTTGAATGACTTTGTATACTGCAGGGTAGCTTGTGAATTTACTCCGGTTGATGGCCCATTAGTTGTGTAAATACACAGCTGAGAGCTGCCGTTTCATTCATACGACGGGGTATTAGGGTCACACTTGGAGAAAAAAAACGGAGAGATTTCGAGAATAAAGTCGTAATAATACGAGAATAAAGTCATAGTTACGAGATTAAAGTCGTAGTTTCATAAGTGACTTGAGAAGGAGACAACAGCAGCGTCCAGCAATACAATGAGGAATGTGGAGCATCTTGTGAAGCAGTACTTTAGTTTAGGCTTCTCAAATAACAAAATAGTTGATCTTTTGGCACATCAGCATCAGATTATCATAAGTATTAGAACTTTGAATAGGTTGTGCAAGAAACTATGTCTATTTTATTTCGAAGAAAGAACCAAACGGATTTGGAGGAGATTGTCTCCTTTCAGCTAACCAGGAAGTGTTTTAGCACACCACGTGACGGATCTGAACGAATCACGTTCGACAACAGAAATGTTGTCGAACGTGATTGCAAACATTGAAATACTTAAAGTAAAGTCAAGAAATCTCTTTTTATCACTCCATACTGTAAATCAGAAAACACTGTCAACAGTATGATTTGCCTAATGTGGGACAGTCCTAAAAAGGGGCATGGATTGTGCAAGAGCAATGGTTATTTACAGGGCTTTAGTCTTCTAATGCATTATTTTAGATATTTAAGGTGAAGGGTAAATTATATTAAATAATTGGGGGTATCTGGGGCGTAATTGGGGGTAATTGGGGGGCTCTGTAAAAATGGTATGACAAAGTCAGGGATAATGTTAGGGATACATGTCTGAGTTTAAAAAATGGCAATTAATTTAAGCCCAAATATTCATAGTAATTTAATAAATCCTTCCAACACACGTTGTAAAAAATAGCCTAAATTAAGAAATCATTCCAATAGGTCAGTAAAAAAAAAAAAAAAACACAGTTTAAAAGGGGAGTGATTAGTCGAATATGCATAAATCTGTTCTTATTATACATCCATGGTTAGAACGACTCCATTTCCGACATTCCAGGCCTTCCAGCCAGGCCTTGGGACACACACGCTGTAGTACATATGCCGGGCCTGTAAGTGGCGCTGTAACTCCCTCCACAAAAGCAGAGAAGAAGCATAGTTGTCATGGTTGCACTTCTGTTTATTCTCCACGTTGAGGGGCAGAGGGAACCGGGCAGAGTTTTTCGCCAGTCAATGTGTATTAAAGTTGAAATCTTCCGGACAAAATTATAAAAGTGCCGGTCAAAGGTCTTCTTTGTTATTTATTGAGCTTTAAAACAAATGAATAACGACTCTATAGGCCTATAATATATAAAATACACGGAGCCTCTCTTTTTCCTCCCTCTCTTCGGGTAGCGTCAGTGTCTGTCTCATGCAGCAGCTTATCCAGTAATGAGTGACCCGGCCGACTGTACAAATAAACATATTTATAACTAGTTTAGGTAGTGAATATGAGGAGAAGAGAGAGGCGTGTGGATATAAGCAATTAATGTAACAAGTCGAAATCTGTTTTACGCGATGTCACAACGGACTATTTTTCTTAGCGGATGCATGTCAATTTATATCAATACATACAACTATTTTTTAAATCAATAAAAACATTTTCTAAATCCATAAAAGCATTTCAATTAACATTGGGAGTCATGTCGTTACTTTGTTGAGAATTTGGCCATGTAATAAACGGGATAATTTGCAGCGACTTGTTCCTTATGGGGAACACCCTTCATGATGAGCGAGATCCCTCCGCTACACCGTCGAGGCTCCATTAAAAATATACATATTTGTAGTGAGTTACTGACGTTCATATTGAGTTTAAGATGATGCTTAATTTAGGATTAAAAATCGAGAGCCGGGCTGCATTTCCTCCCGTTCGTTTTTTTCGACTACAGTACATTAAGTTCCGCTGACCGCTGTACATCCAGCGTACTGTACAGTATCAGACTTTATTACATGGCTTAGTTGAATACTCGATTCTGATTGGTCAATTCACAACACGTGACACGTTGTTAATCCAGAACAGACAGACCGCTGTCAAGCACTTATTGACCGTTGCTAAGGACGCTCACATCTGCACAAACAAGTCCGGTCGATTTAACTGTATACAGTCCCTTACTTATTTCACATGAGCACCAGTGTGGAACCCCACTGCACCCCCTGGTGGATCAATGATCCATTGCAGCTGGCTTCATTATAATTACATTTATTTATAACGGGGGCGGTCTCAAGTCAAGCTGGAGGCTTTCCCTTGAGCGAGGGCAGACCACTTACCAATCACTGCCCTCGCGTTTCAAACTGTCCGAAATTAAGTGCTTCATCTGTACGATGTGAGGGTCTAAGGACAGAGGGTGTCGTATTGTCATACTGATATTCTGTACAAACTGTGAAGACCACTGAGACAAATGTAACATTTGTGATATTGGGCTATATAAATAAACATTGATTGATTGATTGAAATGTATTGTTAGGGGTCCTGAATGTGTGCACCAGATTTCATGGCAATACATTCAACTAGTTGTGAAGAAACCATAGATGTCAACCTCATGTCGACCTTAACGTAAATGTCTAGGTATCAACAAAGTTGGTAGGAATACCTATCTTGGGCTCAGGAGAACTGTTGCAAATATTATGGCAATTCATCCATGTTTCAAATAATTGTTCAGTCTGTCCGAAGCACATGATGAAACTTTATCACGTTTTTGACCAGTTCCTAGTTGTTATCAGTTTCGTTGTGTTGCTACAGAAGAGGCAGATTGGGAAGACTGCAGCTACTGCAGGTTGCTCAAATAAAAGTGAAACTTAACAATAACAGTTTTAAGCACCTGGTTAACATTGTGTCATAAGTCAATGTATTCAGTTATGTGTTCACACATGACACTGACAGCTGTCTCCTGGGTAAAATGTATGTCTTATTTGACCCTTCCATACATCCATACATCCACCCATTAACCACCGCAGAGCAGTTTGTAAAATATATATCACTCAGCAGGGCTCAACGCTAGATTTTAAAAGTGGTTCCCAGGCTGGCAACCAGGCATCAGCTTTTGGTTGCCAAAACTGAAAATACAGTTGCCATTTGTAGTCACTTTGTATTTTAAATAATTAAGATACTATACAGTTATACATCAAATTAATAATGAAAATGTGACACAAAAGAATGTTGAAATGCTTTACAATAAGTAATTAACACAATTATTTGAAACCTAAGTGGTAGTAAACTTGTCCACCCTCAATTGCTGGTATACAAAATACCAGCAGTGCAGCTGTTGTCATGTTCTTCACAGATTCCTCTGTGAAGATGAAATGAATTGAGCAAGTCACGAGTTTCTTGGTCATCCGTTGTCTCCCTTTCAAATGTGGGTTTTCTTGACCTTTGTGCTGACCCCCACCATAGATCCATTGGCCCTTCAGCATTGAAGTCTTGATGTTGGTTCTGTCATTGGCCAGACTATTACATTTCTAATGTTAAATAAATGAAAACCATTAAAAGTTAAGAATTAGATATTAATTATTAATGCTGTAAATTACCTGTAATATGTCGAACTATATTTAAAATGTGTTACCTTTTTATAGAAGTGATTATATTTGTATGCCAATATTTTTCTATGGTAAAGTTTCGTTTATCACTTTTATTTTGGTAGTAATAAGATCGGGACTCTTATTTTGAAGGAACTTTTACCGGAAGTGAATGCACAACGGAGCAGAATGTACATATATATTTTGCCTCCCAAGACTTTACACATTTCCTCTTTGCTTTTCGTTCGGGTTCATCTTGCGCTTTATCAGTTGAATCACTTTGAACATTCGTTTGAGATGTTGACGGGTTGGCTGAACTTTTTACCGCACAGTCAAACAACTTAATTTGCTTCGCCATTTTTTGTAAAACCGCGCTCGCGAGTAAACGTGCATCGCTTTCTGGCTCCGTAATCACACGAATGCACGTGCAACTTAAGTATCAGGTTCCGGCTAAAATAACTGGATGACCTACCTGCCTGTCAGCCTTCCATCTGTGCACAAACTTATCTCGTGCCCTCATTGGTCATGTGCGCGTTCGTGTGTGTTGGAGGAGGGGCTCTGTAAGGAAGTGGCAGATTTTTTCCGGCTGTGTATTTTCAAATTCTAGCGCACTCGAGCTGGTTTCTCCAAAATTACCTATCCCACCTTTAATACAACAAATATTTAACATTTATCTATTTTGGGGTGCACATTTAGCTGTTTGCTGTCCTTATTTCTTTATGTTAAAAACTGGTTGCCACTGATGGCAACCAAAGGCCAAGAAGGGGTTGACATTTGTTCTGAATGGTTGCCAATGGCAACCTGGCAACCGTTACTGTCGAGCCCTGCTCATTATAACAGGCCTACATTACTCTCTGTATTTGTATGCTGTAGTTTAGTAGATAACTACAAACATAGAGTCGATATTTTTCTAAGACCATTTAGTGCTTCACATAATAAAATACACAACGGCTGTAGCCTGATTATGCTTTAGGAGCTGTAGGCAGCCCGATCTCACCAGAATGCGTACAAATGACACGACTTTGAAAAGTCGTGCAATAGATACGCAGAAGTCCGTTTTTGCGTGCATATGATACTCCCACGTGACGTTTGTTATGAACGTATGTTAAATAGGTTTTTTTTCTACAATTTTCTCCCACGTTACGTTTGTTGTGAACGTATCTTAAATGCGTTTATTTTCTACATATCTTTGCCATTTATTTAATCCTAACTCTAACCATAACCCAATAAGCTGTTAAATGCGTTTATTTTCTACATATCTTTGCCATTTATTTAACCCTAACCCTAACCATAACCCAATAAACTGCTGTGTCGTTTATTGCACCGCAAACATTAAAACTGTAATGGAACGGCGATCAAGCCTGAAGCCACAGAGCTCTTTGTTTTAATGTTTGAGGTGCAATATCAGCGTATCATATGCACGCAAAAACGGAGTTCTGCGTATCTATTGCACGACGTGTAAAGTCGTGTCATTTGTACGCATTCTGGTGAGATCGGGTTGGTACAGTGTGTAGTTGTGTGTGTGTTGTACAGAGTGTAGATGCGGCGGACAGACGGGTCTCAGTTGGTTTGTGTCCTATGCTTAGGCTACTTTTAATAGCCTACTTGTAAATACAACTTTTGGCCCATAACGCATCACTAGGCCACCAGGGTGGGTGGAGGGGGTCCGGAGGACGGGTCTGGAACAACAACCCCGGAAAGGCATAGTTCCTAGAGGGGTTCTCGGGCGGACGGCCCGGGGGCAAGTCAGAGTCCATGGTGGGAGTCTCGGGCGGACGACCCGGGGGCAAGGCAGAGTCCATGTTGGGGGTCTCGGGCGGACGACCCGGGGGCAAGGCAGAGTCCATAGTGGGGGTCTCGGGCGGGCGGGCCGGGGGCAAGGCAGAGTCCACGACGGGGCGAGGACCACAGCCGGGAAAGTCTGGGGGCCGAGCCTGAGGGCGAAGACCGCGGCACTCAGCGGGCCGGGCTCGAGGGCGAAGACCGTGGTTCTCAGGGGGCCGGGCTCGAGGGCTAAGACCACGGCTCTCAGGGGGGCGGGGGCATTTCCTCCCGTTCGTTTTTTTCGACTACAGTACATTAAGTTCCGCTGTACATCCAGCGTACTGTACAGTATCAGACTTTATTTCACATGAGCAACAGTGTGGAGCCCACTGCACCCCCTGGTGGATCAATGATCCATTGCAGCTGACTTCATTATAATTACTTTTATTTTTAACGGGGGCGGTCTCAAGTCAAGCTGGAGGCTTTCCTTGAGCGAGGGCAGACCACTTACCAATCACTGCCCTCGCGTTTTAAACTGTCCGAAATTAAGTGCTTCATCTGTAGATCCAGAAATCCCAATTCCCTTTTTGATACCTCACGCATCGGTGAGGTCCATCTGTTAGTACTACTGAAATGCATTTATATGCAAAAATGCAGTATAAGAAATCAACTCATCATGGAAAAATACCTTAAAGGGGACCTATCATGCATCAAAATGCACTTTTGTACGTATTTTATACATGAACATGTGTCCCCGGTGTGTGTCAGGGAACTCACCAAGTGTCAGAAAACACAACCCTCTCTCTTTTCCTCCATACCCAAATCTCTAAAAACATTATTATTTGAATTTTTCTGATGTCAGAAAAGGGGTGCTCCGCCTATATGGGCAACTCTCCACCTATCAGGGGAATGAGAGACCGCTGGAAAGCGCTGGAGACGCTGTAGTACAGGCCTGTAAGTGGCGCTGAAGTCTGCCACAAAAGCAGAATCAGCCCTTGCAAAAACAGGGCTGGAATAGAACAAATAGAGCGAAATGAGGCATGGCTAAAATGCATGATCTGTTTGGTATTTTGAAAAAATAACATCACAGACATGTTTTATATAGGTATGGCCCTACAATATATGTTTAAAATATAGCATGATAGGTCCACTTTAAAAGAGCTGTATTATAAAAGTACATTTTTTGGAAAAACACTACAGGTGCAGAGGAGTACAAATGAATGAACTAATGTAAAAAGGAAACTTCTCCAGTTGAGTAAGACAGTTCTGGAAATGTTATGTAAAATATGCACATGGGGCATCATCTATTTTTTTTACTTTTGGCTAATTTATGAGAAATCTATAGACAAACACCTAAATGTGTTTTTTGAATGTTTTCTTTTCAATTGTTTCCAATATATTGGCATGTTGCTTAAGCAAATTATCTCAAAATGTATACTTAAATAATAAAATATGTTTTAACCTTGCCTTTAATCAAATGAGATTCTAGATTGAATATCTGCATGTTTTACAAACATTTGGTTTAAAGTTACACTTTTAAATGCAAACCATGTCACTATCATATTGCTCTACTGCTGTATAAATCTGCAAAGTAATATCAGAACATTCATTATTGACAAGTGAAGATGCGCGGTGTACACTGCTGATTTATCAGTGTGTGCTTATGGGGCATCCTTCACTGGGTGTCCTGATGCATTTTATGTGGCAATGATTAAAGTCTGCACAGGTGAAATGATGATGTGGGAAAACACCTTGACACGAAGGGGGGGCGTTACACCTCCCTCGTTGTGTTTGGTGTATAGATGAAGGGGGGAGGAGGAGAGGGGAAGGAGGAGCATCATAACGCCGCCTGAAGGACGCAGAGCTGCGGTTCGGAACCGGGCTGAGAAACCAAAATCCAGTCGGTACCGGTCCTGGGAATAGATGCAACACACCGGATGTGGTGAAGCGGCGTCCTGTAGTTCTACGTCGTGTATTAAGCCGTCATACATACACATGCGTAGTCAACGTATTTAAATATGATGTAGTCGATACGCACTGGCTGGACAGAGCAGAGAGGTCACTGACGGACTGCGCGTAATGCTGAGTGGACAGCAGTATTTCTCGCTGTGTATTCCAGCCTAGACGGGCTATTGACAAGAGATTCGCACTCGTTCTGCAGTGCAGCTCGTCATTATTACCAGATGCTCTCCGCCGGACCGGACTCGTTCAGTTGCATGCCGTCCAAGCCGACCGGAGCCTGAGCCCGAAGGATGCAGGTTAAAAACCAGATCTGCACCGAGCGGAGCAGCACCGACGACCCGGAGCAGGATGACAACCAGGAGAAGAAGACCTCGTGTTTTTCCAATATCAAGATTTTCCTGGTGTCGGAATGCGCTCTCATGTTGGCACAGGGCACCGTGGGCGCCTATCTGGTGAGTCCCCCCCCCCCCCAGGGCAGTGATCCACCGCGGACACAATGTTGGTGAACGTCGTATGTGTCAGTATCTCTCAGGTAACATCGGGTTAACGCAGCGCCCTTCAAACCGGCACACAGACACACAGGGAGTAACGATGCGGCGCTTCTCACTGATGCGGTTAATAATCATATTAATCTGATCACATTAGAATAATCACATCCTCCAGCAGCCATGGGACCGCTGCTCTCACTGATTGATGACTTGCTGCGTATTATCCATCAGGCCTATGCACCATCTGCATGACACAAAGCGCGTCACAGCAGCCGTAAAGGCTCCACGTTGTTGTTGGACAATTTCATAGCGTACGGACGAGCTGTTGGGGAGCAGGTTATGAAACGAGCAGTGGCGGAGCCAGGACATTTTCAGTGGGGTGGCCAGGATGGAACCAGTGATCATTTTGGGGTGGCATTGAAATCACTATTATATGAACATATAAATACATCTCACTAGAAAATAAGGGGTTATTTAAGGCACCTACAAGACACCTCTACATTATTTGGGATTAAGTGGTGGAATAGATCAAATAATATTCAGTATATCTAACTATTTTATTCGTATTCCCACAGGCAAAGTATCAACGAAGCTTACATTATACAAATGTAGTGCAATATACAGACTGTTTAGCTTATGGTGATCAGCAGCACTATGAGCTCATTCTCTCAGTGTATCATCAGGAATACAGAGACACACACACATCATTTAAATAAGACTTTTTAAATGAAATGATAGGTTAAGAATAAACATCTTAAAGTAAATAACAATAAACAATAGCCTTTAACCCTGTAAGGCCCCCAGTTGTAATTTTACAACATTACTTGAAGCTATCCTAAATCTATCTTGTAGTCCAATACTAACTGCACAATATTTACTGACACTGAGCTGTGAAAATATAACACTTATGGGGGGACAGGGCTGCTAAGTCTAGAGATGGATCTGTTGGTCCTGGCACCAGGGGGAGGGACAACTGATTTAGTATGAATAGCTGCTAAAAATGTACCTGCATTTACTAAATGTCAGCTAAAACCTCTGCATTTTCTGTATAGATATTAACAGTACTTAATGTCAGTTTAGTAAAAAAAAAAACATACAAATTATTATTTACAATGGACTAAGCTTAGCTAACAGACACATTTCCACCACTCATAGACCACACCCACCTTTTCTTTGAAACACTGGGTGACATACTGTCGCCCTTTAGTCCCTCTCTCTTGTCTTTCTCTCCTTTCTTTTCTCTTTTGAAAGCCTGACTTTGTTAGTCGTTGCATCCCTGCTCCTAACATGCTCTCTGTCTCTGCTAGAAGTAGAAAGTGCCGGTGCTGCACCGCGTTTGGAGGCAGGACCAAACCATTACATGTAAATAGAGGGGGGTGTTCAGAGGCTTTGGATAATTAACTTTTGGAAGAAAACAAGTTAAATGAATTGTAAGTTTAGTGATTACATTATGAATATAACGTCCTATTAATGTTAATTCTTGATGAATGATGAAAGGTTACTTAAACATTTTTCTCTTAATGTTCTCAAATTGTTTGGACCCCCGTGGTGAGGGTGGCCAATAGGGTGGCCAGGAGTCAGCTGGGGGTGGCCGTGGCCACTCCCAGCCACCCCCCAGCTCCGCCACTGGAAACGAGTGGTCAGGAGGTCTATCAAACCTGCCGGCTCTGCTTCATTCTGCAGCCTGGAGCCTCGGTAATGCAAGAGGACTTTGACACTGGAGGATATAGGCCTATAAGATGACGTGATCACAACAGAAGCGACTGTATCTTAGTGTTTTCAGAAAAGCTCCCTATATTTGATTCTCATTTACAGTGTACTCCCAATCACAGTCTTGTCCATTATTGTGATTTTTTTTTTGGCTTGATATTGTTAGAATGCTGTCAAAATCGAGGGATTGCCCCATGTTAGTCGACAAACCGACTAATTGGTTGTTTATTTCCATTAGACTAAGATTTCTTTAGCTGATTAGTCCTTGCATTTTCATGCTGATTTATTTCTAAGAAACATATGCGCACCTATGGTAAACACAAGGGTTAAAGGGGTGCTTTTGCATCATCTTTATGAAGACACTCAGTTTTACAGATATGTCAATTGAATCAACTAATCGATTCATTGAGAGTTAGTCAACTAAGAATTTATTAAGTCAAGGGCAGGCCAATATTAGAGATAAGACGCACAGAAAATGAATCCAGGAGGCACAATTTACTAGAAATGTGAAGTTAAAGCAACCCCCCTAACACCAAACATATTAGAAAACCCAAGTACTAAAACTGTACGTATGTGATGAATGGATTTTGAAGGGCACTGAGTTTAATGGCAGCTGTTTATGATGTGGCCAAAGCCAACTACAGCAGTCATTAATTATGTGGCCCACCCACATTATGCGATACGATACGATATACGTTATTGTTCCCGTAGGGAAATTTGTTCTGGACTCCGTCCTGCAGTTCCGCATACATGTATACAAACATAGTAGACATTAAGAGACATACACATATCATCAGTCATACACCGTTTGAACAAACACAATAAACAGACACACATACTGACAATGGCGACCTATTGCACAACCCTCATGGCCAACATTGGCCACTGACTCATTTTATTAGTCAAGAGTTGGCTTCACCACTTACTGTAAATGTGTAAAAATATGAATGATCCCACTTTAATCATGAATTATTATTTGCCTGATCAAAGCCCCTGAAAGGCGTCAGCAGCAAAGTCTTGATACTATAAAGTATAAATAATTGCACATGCCGTTTGGGGCTTCATTTTATTCTTCATGAGGGACAGAACACTTATGGCGCATTCACACTGCAGCGCGGAGCTCGCTTTAAGTGTGCCGAGCCGTGCGGGGCCTGTTTTTGGTTGCGCTCACACAAGGCCTAGTTCCGCCCCGGGGGTACTTTTTCTACTTTTTTCTGGCCCGACAAATGTGTGGTTCTATCGAGGCCAACAAGCGGGGCCAACAAGCGGGCAGAATATGCTAAACATATTTGACCGTGATTTAATTGTAATACACGTTTCAAAATGATGCCGAAGTAACAACATACTGATACCGGTTAGTACAAATCATGAATTAATGCTTTGACAAGTCTGCAGACAGACGGGAGGCGAAGAACCTTTTAAAATGCGTGATGCATCTTCTTATTACAGACACATGCATTTCCAAACATTCGGTCTACCTACGCTGTAAAATATATTATCTCTTCGATTTACACACGGCATCTATTGCACGTCTGTCCGTCCTGGGAGAGGGATCCCTCCTCTGTTGCTCTCCCTGAGGTGTTCTCCCATTTTCCCCTTTAAACTGTGGGTTTTTCTCAGGAAGTTTTTCGAAGAAAATCGGCTAAGCTAACGCAATATATGCTCCGACCGTACACATTCACAACAACGGCCTATACAGACATAAATAAGCCAGCGACTGTATTCACCATGACACAGACAATCTGTGGTTTGTACTTGTTTATAACTTTTGTCTAGTTTCTTAACAGATATGAGGAGCTGTGAGCTTGAGTGCTAACAGCTAACAGCTGATGTTGTTTTTGTGGGGTGCTCGTTGAAGATGACGTCACGGCTCCGCCTACACTGCGTTACTATAGTAACTGCCCCAGCTCCTAAACTGTAATGTGAGCGCAGCATTAAAGTGAGCCAGGCCTAATAAGGCCTAACCAAACCAAGCCAAACCAAACCAAACCAAACCAAGCCTGCAGTGTGAAAGCGCCATTAGTTGTCAAATTACCCGCCTTCATTCTCAGTCATATCAACAAAATCCAGGAAGGAATTTAACAACAGAGGCAAGGCCAGCTGCTTGACTCATTAGATCTGACTTTATAAACAGTATTTCCAAATAGTGTTTTTCTTGAGATTTCTTACAGTTTAAATGGACCTCTTCTATATGAAAAGTCGGGCTATACAGTACAGTATGTAAATAGAAAATAACCTACAATTGTCTTGACTATGTAAAGGCAGATTTTGCTTGCGGGTTTGGAAGATAAAGCAACACAAATCTGAGGTGTGGGTCGGACCTAAGTTACTTTAGACTTGACAATATAAAAAAAAGACTTGCAACTGGACTTGACTTAAAGGAGCAAAAAATGTAAAAAAACAGACATTTTCTGGCGCCAAAAACTGTAAAATAAAATACGGAGATAACATGTAAAAACCAGTAACTTACCTTACCAAAAGTAGCCTCTATTACTGTAATTTTACATGAAATATTTGTCTTTTAACATATATTATTTGTTAGAATAGAGTCATAAACCTCTAGAAAACAGAATAATTATCTTTTAAAAATGATAAAGAAAAGCTAAAATACAGAAAATTACTTTTATTATTACAAAAAAGTACCGTATATCTAAGGCCATTTACAAGTAAAACACAAAGAAAATAACGTCATTTTACTTTGCAAAAGCGTTAATTTACATTAACTATCACATTTTTTGCCAAAAAGGAACTGTCATTTTACAAGAAATGTTTTTGTAATTCCATTAAATCTTTTTCTTTTAACATATATTAATTGTTAGAATAGTCATACAACTCTAAAAACACAGAATAAATGTTTTTTTAAATGATAAAAAAAGACATTTATGAAAATACCGTAAATTCAAGATTCAAGGCTTTATTGTCATTTGTACATTATCTTCAGTGTATACATGGCAATGAAAAACTGAAGTCACATGCTTCTCCAACAGTGCAACATATATATAGAACAAATAAAACAGATAAAATAGTGCAAGTAAATACAAATAGAATAGAAATAGTGCAAGAAGAGTCTATATGCAAGTAAAAGGAATATGATTGCACTGCCGTAGCAGGCCGTGATGCAGCCAGTCAGGATACTCTCTCTTCTACCTGTAGAAGATGCAGAGTATCCTGGAGTCCATGTTGAACTTCCTCAGCCTGCAGAACAATTACATCATAATGTCCAGGGATTTTACACACGGAGAGAAAGCATACACATGTTGAGAGGAAACTGCATTTTTTTAAAAACCACCCATACGAACAAATTCCAAACTTCATTGCATCACAACAGAAGGTGTTCATCTGTGGAATAACTGTAATGATGAGCTGAAGTACTGTGCAACTTTATCTAAACTAAAACTCTCATTTAGAAACCAAATCCTAATATATCATAAGTCAATACATTGACTAATACAATTTAAAAAAAGAGCCGCTGTCTATCTGTTTTGGTGATGCTGTTAGTGTGATGAGTCCATGTCAGGTCCTCAGTGATGTGGACCCAGAGGAACCTGAAGCTGCTGACTCTCTCCACCGTAGTCCAATTGATGGCGATGGGGACGTGTCCCTCTCCCTGCTGCTTCCTGTAGTCCACAATCAGCTACTTGGTTTTGCTGACGTTGAGATGGAGGTTGTTATCCTGGCACCAAGATGTCAGGTTTTCGACCTCTCTATACGCCGTCTCGTCGCCGTCGGTGATAAGGCCGATGACGGTCGTGTCGTCAGCAAACTTCATGAAATCTAAGACCATTTACATGTAAAACACAAAGAAAACATGTCATTTTACTTTGCAAAAGCCAAAGTTTACATTAACTGTCAGATGTTTTGTAGAAAACAAATCACAAATATATATATTTATATATACACAATATATTATTGAAAATAATAATATACATCACAAAAATAAAAACAATAAATAACATATATTATATAGACCGGCAATGAAACATTTCAACATTTAACAATAGCCAACATTTCCCCAACATTTTGTTCAAAAGATAACAATTATAAACACTAAAGAAATCTACCAGTTATGAGTGTGTGTGTGCGTGCGTGTGTGTACATGACTATGTGTGTGTGTTTCTACTCTCTCCATTCAAAGTCAGAGACGTTTGTAATTAATGAATGCACCTTTATCTAGTGCTGTTTTTGTTTTTCTTCCTTCCTCTCCACTTTAGTCCCCTTGTCCAGATTGATCTTGAATAGGCACCTGTTAAGACAGACGTAGATTTAGTGTTTAATTACAAATCCTGTGGATGAAACAGCCATTCATTGTCTTTACAGTTATACAGCTTGAAGTCAAAGGGCAATGCTACTCTTCAATGTACTTTTCATTAACTGTGATGATCATATCTGTACATTTAAAGCATTGGTTTGAATAGAGTGTTGTTCTATAAAGTCGTCACTTGGCATCACTATCACACTGGACAGTATCGCAGCAGGTCTGTAAACAGGAGCAAGCGGTCACTTGAAGATCATTTGAATGTGGGTAGCTACGAGTGCCATCTTGAGAGGTTTGTGTGTAACTGGGGCAGATGAGGTGCGTGTCAGCAGCAGAGTGAGCGGTGTAAAAGCATCGTAGTTAACTGGAAGAAGTTTTAATGTGTTTGTTCACTGCAATAATACCAGGTTCCGGTGCCCATTCCATTTCAATAGTTGCGTCTTCTTCGTCAGATTCCATTGTCATCAGGTGCTGACACTCACGCTAAGCTTTTACTTGGTGGTAGAAGTACAATATTCTAATTATACTTGTGTGTTTCTCTGTTATAGACCACACACATACACTAAACCTGCTCCATGGCTGTATTACTGTGCTGTTGTGTTGATATGAATAAGTTAAGGAAATCAACCGCTACCAAGAATCCAGTGTGTTCTTACCGACACCCCAAAGTGTAAGTCCCTCCGAGTGAAACCTTCCCCTATACAGTCCTACCTGAATCCCTATTCAATAGGACTCCTTGAAAACAATTCCTTTTTCCAAATAACTGAATTGGCTTTCTTTTGTTGTCGACAAAGGGCCCTCTTTCTGTCATTTTCATTGAGCTGAAGTAAACATACCACCGATTGGCTAATAGCGAGTTTGGGCTTTTAGGGAGGAGCCAAAGCACATCACTGCAAAGGAAAGGGGTACGCTGAATTTACAACCCAAGACAAAACGAGAGCATAATGTGAAACAGAATGCAGCCCAATAATCTTTTTATCTTGATTATCTTGTATTGTCAGGAGCACTTATCGTGTGTCAGAAATGTGCACAATCCTCTACTCTGTGGTTTAAGATGGAAAGACTTAATAATCACAATTCAAGTCTTACCTCTGCAAGAACTCCAGGGTAGCTCCCAGTTCTGAGCGGTAACTGATGTTGAGGCAGTAATATGCTGCAAACATCAGCATCAGGGCGTCGACAGCATTCAGGACACTGCCACTGACGATGGTCTGGTCCTCTGCTATCATGTAGTGTCCAGCTGTCAGGTGAGAACTCCCTTAAGGTACACAAAGGAAAAAGTCACAAAACATTTATAAATCCAAAAAATATTTAGTGCAGATTGTTGTTGTTTTTACTGGTGATCATATGGCCAATTGTATTTTAGGAATGATCAGCTCCTGCAGCTTTCTTTTCTTTCTTAAGTGTTTCCTAATGTTAACAGTGTAGAAAATGTCACATCATAAAGGGATAGTTTGGGTGTTTAAAGTGGGGTTTTATAAAAGGTACAGTACTTATCTATAGTCAGTGTATTACCTAGAGTAGATGATGGCCGGCAGGGGCGGACTGGGAAACGGTGGACCCCTGTCACTCCGCACAGTACTCTGCTGCGAGGCTTAATGAGCGTGCTCACTAGCGCACCCCGCCCCCCCTGTTCATAAAGTCAAGTACCCCTCAAAAGGTCAGGTTTATTTCATTTTAAGGATGCGCACCAATGAAAAATCTCCAGGTGCTCCTTTGAGAACCAGGGCAAAACAATTACGTGCACCCCTGCTTATACAAGTACAAGATCTGAGAACTTCTCCCACCTCTGTTTATAGCCTTAACATAGGATCTAAAATATATGGATAATGTGCACTGTGTAACATTATGCCCACGAAAAAATCGATTATAAAACTAAGGATTGAGCTAACATTAGGAGTTAGTGACAATGTATGCTAGTTAGCTAGCTAAACTATTTATTAAATAATATTGCGAAAAAGTAACTCTGAAACATGCACTGCACATCACGCTCAGCCACTCGAGCACGCATCTTGCACATCATTAAAAAATATCATTACTGCACGTAATGATGGCATAGAACAGCTCACTTTCAAAGCATGCTAGCTAGCTAGCTGCTACCGTAGCTATGGTAAAGTTAGCTAACATTACTTTGTTTTCGGTCGTTAAACAACATGTATACCATAGCTAGGACTTTGAGGTTTGCAATGTTTTAAGACTTGAGTGTTTTGAATCCGTTGATAAATAGTTTTTACTAGGGATGCACGATATTGTTTTTTTTAAACCGATACCGATACCGATAACTTCCTGCTTCTCAAGACCGATACCGATACCGATACCGATAACCGATAATAATATTATATATAAATATATTAAATGTACCTGTCGTTTTTGCACACCTGGTGGTAAAAAAAGACTAGTAGTGAGCAAATGACATGAGCATTACTACTATGAACAAAACAAAGCCAAGAACAGTTTTGACTCTTCAAAGTGACCATATTTATTTTCCCAAATAAACATAATTGAGTCAATCAGTCAATGTTTGTAGTCTTTGTCCAGCCACTGCGCCGTTAGACCTAGCATGCTAACGGGGCTAACATCACTGGTCCATATGTCCGTGGTGAAACTTATGTCCCGTATATCGTTATCGATCAGAGTATGAAGGAGTGTGCATTGCATTTGTTAATACAAATAGCAAGCGAACTATCTAACTCTGAAAC
>CALSBZ010046934.1:42031-53877 GCA_943591055.1 Gobionotothen gibberifrons
GTGTGTGTGTGTGTGTGTGTGTGTGTGTGTGTGTGTGTGTGTGTGTGTTTTCACTATTTGAATTGACCAAGAGTAAGCATTATACAATGCTGAATTAGCATATACAAAATATATAATTTTCATTTACCTCTAGTGTTTTGCAAAAATGAATGACATTTAACATATCAATGCATTTCTTTAATTGGCATTATGTGTTTTTTCGTATACTCGTACATGCACCAAAGGTTCCAGTGTTATTCTCATCTATAGTATATGCTGATGGATTATACTAGGGGTGGTTTAATCAAAGGTCATTCATAGCCTGATTTATGTAACATTGTATTCCTAAAAACATGGAGAAAATGTATGTGTTTTATGGCTGTTGACAGTCATTTCTAAAACAAAGAAATATATACAATTCTCTCTGTGAAAAGACCTTTGACTCTTATACATCATATTTAAAGTGAAAGTATCATAACATTTGTTATACAAAAAACAAGATTCAATATATCCTGCTCTTTATCTAAGTGCCTTTGAGCAAACCACTTTTCCCATCTTTTACAAATGCTCAGTGGCCAGCAGCAGAGCTCTGCAGTTAAACTTACAGCAGGAACCGAGGGGTCTACATAACACACATTACAGTGTGTCTGCCAAAGTTGCCAAGGCAACAGTGAGGAGACAGGCACCGAGGCTCCATGCTATCCCTGTTGGTCTCACCGCTCAGCGACCTGCTGTACTGTAGCAGCGCTCCATCTGGGGAGATGGAAAGAATGAGGAATATAAATGTACAACATAATGTTTGTTTTTCTTTGAATAATAGAAATTCAGCCAGTAAATCTGAAAAAGTGGAGCTGTGGTTCCTCTTCTCTAACTGTGACTGTGAATGGACACACAAGCATTACAAGAGTGCTAAACATGTATTAACATACAAGCATGATATGCCAGCAGTGGGAAAATACACTGGTCAATGTAAAAAGTTACATTCACATCCTTTGTATTGAATATATCTTTAGTAGGTTGGTTTATTTGATTTGACATGGCCATCACAGTAGGATACGAGTGGTATCATACATTCATGCACAAGGACCATGTGCACTGTGTTTAGCCTTTGTTGCAACATTTACAAGACCTCTGCTCAGGAGGCTTTAAAGAGAACCCAGTGCTCTGATTGGTTAGCTGGCCTGCTCTGTTGTGATTGGTCAACCGCTTAGAGATGTCTTGCCCATTAGCCTATCACGTACAATGTGTTGGAGCGATAGCCAATAGAAGCGTGAGTGTTACATAGTGATGTCACTATGTTACAGAAGTAAACTAAGGAGTCCAATGGAGGCATTTCAGGCAGGGGGGGTGGGAAAGAAAATGTTACAAAAACCTATATAACAGACTACAGGAAAGGGAAACCCCCAAAAAGCATGATAGGGCCCATTTCATACAAAGTATAAAATGAAAGAAAACATCTACAACAAAGCATCAACAAAATAAAAATAAAAAGTTGTGTCTGCACAACGTTGTCTCCCTGCATCATTTAATACCTTTATTAAAACATCACAATTGTGTTGCATTGTCCATTCAGTTGGTAAACAGTTTTGCATAATGCTATAATTGTATTGGTGTTGTGTTGGTATTTATCTGTCATTATTATCCACAAAACTCCATATCTGTGCATCTCTTCTTATTGCTTTTCACATTAATTTGCAAAGTCTACAGCTGGGTAATGACATGCATTGTAATATATGACACTAAAGTCAACATCACATTAAACCACAAAGAGGTGATGCTGCAATTAGTCAATGCTCAGCTTTATTTTATGTTATTGTGTTAGAGCTCTTGTGCTGTCTTTAAAGGAATACTTCACCCCATTTATTTATACAGCCCAAAAACAAGAATTTGGCTCAAAGTCATAGTATATCCTATAATGCTGGTGGGTTTGTCTCTTTACTGTATATTTTAGAAAGGCTCACTTTACTTAAACAACATGACTCAGGGTGCATCTGAGATTAGAGGGGGTGCAGGGGTAAAGTGCTATTTTTATAAGTGGGGAGTGGACCTGACAACCTCAAGGGGGGTCTGGGGGGATGCTCCCCCGGGAAGATTTGTTTTTAAATATTGAAGATGCATCAATCTGGTGCACTTTGAGAGCAAAATGAAGAGATATATGGATACCTCTCAACATCCATATGAAACAACTGTAAACAGATTTACTTTTTCTTTATGGATATACAAGAAAGTAAAGCCTGACTCCTACTGGCTGGTTAAATGACTCCTCGTCCCTGAGTACACTCACCATCTTTCAGCAGGAAAGGAGAGAGGGAATCCTTGTCCGGCGACAACCGCTGTCTTTTCGCACTATTATTAAGCCACGCTAACATTTTCGAAATGCTAACGTTATGTGATGTCTTTTCTGCTCTAGTCTATCGCTGCGGCGCGTCATAGATGCGTCATAGATGCGTCATGAGATGCGTCATGAGATGCCGCCGGCCGCCGTCTGGGCATATTTGTTGTCATGCGTCATTGTCATTGTCATTTTACTGGCACCGGCACCTTGCCGGTACTCAGTAAGAAGTGCCGGTACCACATGGGTACAAATCTGAAGGGCCGGTACTGCGTACCGGTGAGTACCGGCCCAATTCAAGCACTGCTTCACCCCCAACATGATCCTTTGTATATCAGTTGTTTCCCCCGTGTAACCTTGAGCTCTTGAAAACAACATGTTTTTCTTGCATCTCTCCTAAATAAACAAATACATTCCATGATGTATTAAAAAAAAGCATGCATACCTTTGCAGGGTGAGAAGGCCCACGGTTTGTTCTGTGCATGCTTTGATCTGTACAGTCTCTGTCAGCAGAGATGAGGGAAGGAGGGAAGAAGGGAGGGAGGGAAGGAGAGGGATAGACATGGGGAGAGGAAAGAGGGCAAACAAGGCTATCACAGCACACAACATCCCACTCTACCCCCCAGCCTGGCTTGAGCCCAACTCCTACCAGATGCCTGCTGCTAGTCATGTTTTTCTTTACTAGAAAATGTAAAAAGAAATTCACTCCACTTTACTAATTACTAATCCATACATTTCCCTGTTATAATGTGATAATATTCCATTAGCACAGAAACACATTTAACATCTCTAAAATTACCTATTTTTCCTTTTTGTAAAACTATAAGGCCACTTAGAAAGGGCAAACATCCGCCAATCCCGTTTTCGTAATTGAAAAATAATTTGGGTGTTCACCCTGTGATTAGGATCTGCTCTACTACCGTTTTGTGTAGACCTGCTCTATTTGTGATGTGATTTGACTCTATGTAAATAAATATAACTTGACTTGTCTTCTCACATTTTACACTCGTCCACCAAGTTTACTTAAAATCGGGCCAGTATTTTTCCTGTAATCCTGACGAAAGCTGAAGACCAATTGAACAAACAAAGCAAACGGAAATATAACCTCTTTGGAAGAGCTCATGTTTTACAATACATTAAATCCATCTTCGGCCACCTTGGTGATGCAGTGGTTAGCATTTCTACATTACATTACCTTGCATATCATTTAGCTGACTCTTTTATGCAAAGCAACTTACAATAAGTGCAAAAACCATAAAGAATCTCGGAACAACAAGGAAAGTGCAGATATATTCACTTCAAACAAGATCATACCATAGTAATTGCTGGTGAAACAGTTACAAGGCCTAAATTAAGTGCTTCCTGTTTTTTCCCCCGTCTTTTTTTACAGCAATAACTTAATGCCAAATTACCATTTTCCCTCATTAGCAAGTTTGCTTTTATCCTTTCATGTTATACTAATCTGTCTATTGAACTGCTGTGAAGCGAGTTTGGCTACAATTATTGGAATAGGTGCTATACAAATATAAAGCTTATTACTAATATTACAATTATTATTATTATATATAAATAAACTATATTTAAAATGAGTTACCTTTTAGAGAAGTGATTATATTTGTATGCCAATATTTTCCTATGGTAAAGTTTTCGTTTTGCACTTTTATTTTGATAGTAATAAGATCGGGACTCTTATTTTGAAGGAACTTTTACCGGTTAAATCGGTTTACTGATAAAGATTTAGCCCCAGAAAGCACATGGCTACTTAGCATGCAAAAGGACTCATTCTGCATGTTAAGTAGCCATGTGCTTTCGTGTTATCGGCTGAATCTTTATTTATTGATTAGATCACGTTACTCTGATGATAGTGTTTAAGACAGCCTATGTCTGAACTCGATCCTTAGAGTAATGTGTTACGGAGCCTTCTCTTCAATATTGTTTCCACATAACGAGCATTTTGCGCTGCTCTTTTCTAATGTGGAAGCAGAATGTGTGAAAGCATACAGCACGATGCGGGGTGTGTCTCTAGACATCTCTAGACTGGAATAGCGGGGCCCAGTACGTGAACTCGCCTCACAGGTGCACACGCCAGGATAGAGGACACCAGACTCCAGAGAAAATTTGCTCGAGTCCAAGTCGGAGCGTCAATGTACAAGTCGAGTCCGAGTCATCGTGGGGGGAAAAATTCACGAGTCCGAGTCCAAGTCATCGTGCGCGAGAATTCACAAGTCCAAGTCCGAGTCTCGTCTATCAGTGCGCAAGTCCGAGTCGAGTCACGAGTCCCGAATTTCAGAAATTCTGAAAAATTTCGGACATTTTGGTCAAGCCCACAAATTTGAACATGCTGGTGGTGTTCAGAAGAAACATTCAAAGGACCACAAAATGATAATTATTGCCTTTGATCACGGTAATCCATCATATGGTGATTGACCAAAGTACTGTTGCATGATTTTGATAGCAACAAAGAATGTTGACTTTAGTTTCAGTTTGACTTCAAGAGTCAGGAGTGCCTATAAGTATGAGTCTGATTGTGTCTGTTAATGTTAGCTCTGTGATGGACGGGATCTGACAGTCCAGTCAGTCAACCAAGGATGTCCTTTTACTTGCTCCTTAAACTCATTTGGATTGGTTGGACATTTGTAAACAATGCATTTTTGACTTGATTCTGATTCAGTATCATTGTCGCTGTTCTATATCTCAGTTTTCCAGTCCATAAAGCATAGTCTCTTTCGTAACATCCCCTAAGCGTCTTCCTTTGACACCTCTCAGTTTTTTTTGGACAATCCAGGCATATGGCATTGATTGCCATGGTAACCTCCCAAAATGTGATGGCTATGGCGTCTGTTGTGGCTCCGTAATTAAATGGATCCTGGTCTTTCTACACCACATGCATGATAGGTGCCACTTAGTATTTCCGCTGCTCCAGTCCCCTCATCTCAACGTGGTGGTGTCAGTTGACAAGCTTGACGTGTGAAGACAAAAACATTGTACAAAAACCCTGAATAAGGCAGCGTGACAGAGAAGGATTTAGGAGTTGTTTAGCAAATATCTAACCAAATGATTAAATATTAAAGCAGCAGCCCTCAACGGTTGCTCTGTTGGCTTCATCTTCACCATCACAAGAATCAATATGCCTGAATGAGAGATTGAAAATACTCTGAATACTGAAAAGCAAAACAGGAAACACTTACCAATTGTCACGGCACATCTCCCAGCATGCACTTGTATGTCTTGTATCTGCAGACGGTTCTCAAAAGTTAAGATGGCTTTCATAGTGTACTTCTCTCTATGTTTTTCCTCTACGATAGTCCTAATTGGTTTGAACAAAAACAAACTAAGACCATTTCTGTTTCAGTTAGTTAGCCATCAGATTATTCGGCCTCCTGGCAGACGAGAGGGAAACAAACCTAGAGATAAAGATGGTGGTTATTATTAGATATGTTCGTTTTTCTCGCGTCCAGGAGAGAACTGGTTAAAATAATGAGAACAATGAGTCTCGACTAAAAATTTAAATAGGTTACTTTAATGTAGTAAAAGGCACGGTAATGTTACAAACAGGATCGTTCAGAGGGAGGAACACAGCTGTGGTTCCTCCGGAGATGTTCGGCCGAGGAGAGAGAGCCCCACAGCATTCCGTCACCTGCATATATATCTCATATCGCTCCTCCTCTTCAATGGCGGCTGTGACGGGATCTTCTGCCCGTCTTGCACTACTGTCCGATCTCGTACAAAACAGAGGATTTCGACATTGTACATTCAATACATATCTAAACACACCTCTTCTCTACATATTCTCCTTTATGTCTTTTCATTTGGTCATTTTAACGGCTTGATACGTTACGTTACTCATGTCTCTGAAGTCAAGTTACTGTTAGTATTTCGGAGATAACTTCCGGGATAGCTTTTCAAAATAAACTCAGACTGGAGTCAAACCGGAAGTATTTTCACAATAAAAGCTTGACATCAGAGATTGTGCGAAAACTTCTGTTTTTTCAGTATAAGTCAGCATTTTTTTAACTGATGGCATGTCTAGACTAAATTATGCCATAAAACATTGATTTAAATGACTAACAGTCCCTCCTTACACACATTAAAAGTGTGTACAAAATACTGTAATCAATGAGTTCTTCATCTGAACTTTACATAGTACATAACTCATATAAAAAACATACAGTCAAAATGGAATGGTTCAATAACCTCAACTTTATAAAAATACAAAAATACTTTGATGGTGCTCAAACACAAAAGCTTTCCCTTGTGCATAACTTCTAGTGTTAACATTCAATATCATTCCCAAAAATAGCAGCATGGCTTGGTATTGGAACATTTCTTTCTCCCTCCTTTCACAGTAATTGTTCACATACCACGCTCAGTGTTAAGGCACTTGTTTTTACAAAGTGTCATAGAAACAGAGTATTTCTGAATAGTGCAAAGTAATAAAAAACACAAATTGTACTATATCAGAATAGTATACAAGAATAAAGAATACAAATTAACTATCTTGGAATAGTGTAAAGTAATTTGAAATGGATTCACTCCATCTTAGCATTTTGGCTTGTTCGCTTTTCACATGATTTGGACAATCTCATCATCTACATCCATCTCTGTTTCTGGGGGTAGGTTGTCTTATTCTGCCAGCATTTGTAACTGTTACCTCTTGAGAAATGTACCCTCCTTCCTATCATACCTTTTAAGGTATGAAAGTAATATGTTCTCTAGAAGAGGCCGTCGTAATCAATTGGTACGTTAGGACATGGAATGCAACTGCAACATCTAGCCCTCCCCTTAGTGTCCCTATGCTATCCTTTTATTAACTACATAAAAAACATCACTGGCTGTGCTAGTGCAGAGGTCCCAGTCCAATCCTGTGACAAGACTAAATACTAGGTTTTGGTTCCTCGATATCACCAAACATCTACTCTGGCATTCCAGACAGTCATTTCAGTCAGACAACTCACGTGTTTCTTAATATATTTATTATAGCAGCATATAGTTTGAGTTTGGCGTCTAGGCTCGGGCCTCATCACTCCACAGATTTACAAAGAACATTGAGTGATGATTAGATAACTATCCCCCTGAGCCTACAGGTGGAAGCTGGGGTGGAGCTGGGGTGGTGGTGGGTCAGGCAAGCAGCAGCAACATGAAACGCAGCAGTAGGAACATGACATGAACGCAGCATAGCAACGTGAACACAGCAGTGGCAGCAGCAGCATAGCGAGGCAGAGGCAGAGAGACCTGGCAGCTTAAATAGAGCGGCATGTTTAGGAGAATGCGTTTGGTTGGTTGTAAGAGGGACGAGGTGCGTCACGTGTTAATGTATCATTGGTGCTCGAGTTGACTGCCTGAACTAGCTCGCAGGCTTCGCCCCATTTCTGGGAGAAGATTTTGGTCAGTTACAACAGTTGCAGAATTTCATAATTTGAAAGTTCCTACTTCAGTACCTTTGGTGGTCTGTGCTAATGCAGTGATAAAGTCCCTGAAATGGTGTGAACACCAGTGTAATATCACTAACTCATCATACTAAATACTAACTCATTATACTAATTTATCTTCAGTTCTGATCTACTTAAAGAACTATGCTAAATCCCTTTAACAGTGTGTGCAACTTTGGGTGCCCGAGCATGTGATAATTACTCCCTCCTTTATCAAGGATCTTAAAAAACAGAAGTCATTTGGCTTGGTTTGTAGTTCAATTTAGGAATTTTTCTTATGGCAGATATGTTTCTACTTTTAATAACATCTCTAAATGTCAGGTCATCTGGTTAAATGGATGACCTTTAAGAGGTGGTGGCACTTGTCTTTTTAAACTCATAATCTGGTGCCGTGCGCTCCCTGTGAAGCTGCAAGTAAGATTTAGAACATCTGCAGGGTGAGTTGAGCGACCCCTTCTCCCTGATGGATATTGGTTCTCAAAAATATGCACCATTACAATGTATTACTCCCAATTATATTACTTTAAAAATGTGCAATCCCTCTTTGCCCGGTTTCTTTTTAAAACTCTACATCTTGAACGACAAACAAATGTTACTTCTCCCCTTAACGTTCTCCTCTGGTAATAACTATGCTACAATGGTGAAATCAATACTCTAGATTGGAACACTATCTTTGGCTTGGTTGGAGTTCTACCTTTAACATTTTCCATACACATACAGATGTGTCTGCTTTCATAGAGTGGTTACTAAAACTATCCCTTTAAACTGTAGATCTATATTGTAACAAACTAAATCTTCCCCAAACTCACACATGAATTAAGAATCTCTAAAAGAATAATTTGATTGAAAGATTGAATATGTTCTACCCTCAGTGTCTTTTAGGATTATTCTCTCATTTTACTTTAATAGTTTCCTCTTTAATAAATGTGTTTATGTGTAAACTCACTCCCGTTTTCCTTCTCTCCCCCTCACGTTCTGCTGGCCCCTGTCTTCTCCTCCGTCCTGTCTTCTCGAATCCTTCCGCTGCAACTCTCTTCAGTGGCCCAACTGCTTTGCCTGTACAGTCTCTTCGCTGTTGCATGGAGGGCGTATTCTGCTCTCATGTCTTGTGCAAAGTCTCGTAGCTCAGCTTGCAACTTTATGTCCTGTCTTGAGGGACCGATGAGATTATACCTCTTTCAGCATGCTGTCTTGGTCTTGGATGCCTCAGGTGAAGATGATTCAGCTCGAGTTCTCTGTCTGTTGGATGGAGGAGGAGGAGTCTCTTGTGGTGAGGTCATTTGTCTGCTGGAGTTGGGGTCGTAGCAGTCTTTCAGGCAGAGAAAGGGAGAGAGAGAGAGAGAGAGAGATCTCGGGACGCATCACCTATTGATAATTCTAACACACTGAGGCAAAATAAATCCAATCCCTTCCACTCTATTCTCTTAATCATACTATCTGTCTTAGATGTTAAACGCCCTCTAAACACAATCAATGTCTACTAATAATTTTACCATATCCCAAAACACTGCCTTCACCCACTGTAACATGTTTACCCCAAATAACTCTTTTATGAGACCATTTTCTTCTATATGGTTAAAAATACCTACATGCTTCGAGCACCTCATTTTTCACACACTATAAAATAACGTCCCCTTATTTCCTCCATCATTTTAAATCTCACTGTTATTTAGCTGGGGAATTTTGTTCATAGAGTTTGTGCGTACAAAGCTGTACTTGTGGGTTGGTAGCCTGTTTCTACTGAAGTAATTCTCAATAATTTTGCTCAGATAAGTTATGAACAACCGATCGGTGACCTATCAGGGGGTGTTATGGTACAGTCTAAAACATGGATCCCGTGTATTTGGTGATTCCCCTAATCTGTAAATCCCCATCTCTTACATATCCTGATCACTTAAACCCATCTCATCATTTGATACAAAAACTGCATATATGGGGGGTGAATCATCTTGATTATAACCTCCTCACCTTTGGGTACCAGTGTTTCTAACTCCTTCTCTCGTTGCTCAGGTGATCTTTTGGCTCTGGGGATAAGTGAAAGTATCTGGAACACAGCTGGAGTTTTGTTAGTGATGTGGGCATTCTCTCTGAGTGAACTAATGGATCCATGTCTTACTTGATATTGTACTCCCCTTCCAACCAGAAAGGTGCCAACTGTAATGAGCACAATCAACAATGCTATTCTGACTCTTATCCCTCGTGGACCCCACAATTGCTTTGGCTTTGTTCTCGACTTAATCTCTATTTTCTCCATGGTTGTCAGTTACAAAATTCAAATTATGAGTACAAAAATAACTTATTCTAAAATTGGACTATTTTTCAGGTGTAAAACAAAAAAATAGGTTTTCACTTTAGTGTACTATTTATACAAATCTAAAGACAATTCATCTATCGAGCTGTTTCTATCTTATTCTTATTTCTATTTATTGTTTTGTTCCAGCTCTGCCAAATCAGTCCTAACTTCCAATCATTTCTGGAAGGTGCCAGTGAAGGGTGACAATGTGTGAGGTGGTGTCAATTTGCTCCTTTTATCTTTACCTTTAAACCGGAGCGCATGTGAAGTTCGTTACAACTTCTCACGGTTCCGACCACCTGGGTTCAATCTCACTGTCTTTTGTGAACTTTCACCCTCACCCAATCACCTGGCCGAAACGGAGTCTCTTTTGGTGTCTCGTCTGGTGTCTCTGCAGTTCTCTGAACCTGTGTAGACAAGACTTGGATAATATTACTGACATATTCATACACTTCAATTTATCTGATACCCAAAGCTGGATCACTCCCTCCTTGGAGAATGCCCAAACCTCGGCATACCTGTTGTTGTTAAACACTTGTTATTATTTATTAACTACTACGTCACTGAAATCAACATATCTGTATAATCATGACACTCCCTCCTTTGAGCATAACATGCTCAATTAATATTGCAATGATTAGTCTATTATGAACAGGACATGTAAAACCCATAACGTTGTATTAACCCTCTGGAGTCGGTGGACGCGCCGGCGCGTCCAAGTGCACATTTATTTACGTATTTAATTCCAGATTTTCGATTGTAAGGAGTAGAAATATGATTCAGATATCTGCGGAATCGCTGGAAGAGTAGCTTTCCAAGAGTATCTCCTGTGAGACTGTACCCAGGGCACAGCAGCCAATATTGCCGCTCAAAGCAGCTTGACTTTACACTGTGTGGGATTGGTGGATTCGTGTGTCCGTCAAGGAAATCTCGGCCGGCAGCCATCATGGACTGAAATGACCAATGGACATCGAGAAATCACTAAGGACCTACCCACCAAGTAAAAAAAAACATAAACTACGTGTCTCCCATCAGTTTACGTCTGTGAGGAGAGAGAGAGACAGAGAAAATGGCTAAAAAAAAACAGTTGCCGATTTCGCGAGAGATTTTTTTCGCTAGCAGCAGTGAAGATAGAGCCTCAAAACCTGAAGTCTTCGACTCTTCTGAAGAAGAAGAATACAAAGACAACAACAAGGATCCATTTGGACATGGGTAAGTGTAAATATTATAGTAATAGTGTACTGGCAATGTGTGGGGAATACCGCGAAAATGAACAATAGGTTTATTGATATATATTTTTTATCGATAGTCATGAACTTTTTCTTGGGACAAAATAGACTCCATTAGCAAACGTTTACTCTGTGCTAACGTTATTTTGGTGTGTAAAAGTGAGATTACATGTGTAGATGATTAAATTAATCATTTATTCGTCCCGCAACGGAGACATTTACAGTGGCTATAGACATGTTTTTGCCATCGATGATTTTATCATACTGTTCTGTACAGATAAGGCTGTATACACATAAAGATGTATTTATATGTGTGCCTGTGATTATTTTATCATACTGTTCTGTACAGATGAGACTTTGTCATAGATGTATTTATATGTGTGCCTGTTATTATTTTACCGTCCTGTACAGATGAGACTTTGTAATCAGATGTAGCCTATGTATATGTGTGTCTGTGATTTTATACTGAATGTAAAGTAACTGGAAGTGTGTGTGTGTGTGTGTGTGTGTGTGTGTGTGTGTGTGTGTGTGTGTGTGTGTGTGTGTGTGTGTGTGTGTGTGTGTGTGTGTGTGTGTGTGTGTGT
>CALSBZ010046934.1:53977-69157 GCA_943591055.1 Gobionotothen gibberifrons
AGTGTGTAGGTGTGTGTGTGTGTGTGTGTGTGTGTGTGTGTGTGTGTGTGTGTGTGTGTGTGTGTGTCACAGGCGGCGTTTATCCAGCAGCCAGAACATCCATCTGTGCCGGCCCCCAGGTCAAGATCTACTGTGGCTCAAGGGCCTTCACCAGAGCCATCACCACCAAGGACCAGCAGACCAGCATCACTACAGCTGCCTCCACCTCCATCTGCGGCTTTCACCAGGTCAAGATACACCTCAGCACAAAGGCTCCACCACAGCCATCAACCCAGCCAGCAAGGAGGTCTCGTGGAGGTCTCGTAGAGCACTTGTACCCCCCACCTACACAGCACCATGCACCATCACCCCCACCTACACAGCAGCCAAACCCGCTGTCTTGGAAGACAGACAAAGACCTTGACACATGTCTTGACATTTATAATGAATAGTTGGTTGAAAGTTCTGATGTTCAATATTGTAAATAGTGAGATTTTCCAGTTTCTTATATTTATATAAACAGTTGGTTGAAAAAACATATTTATAATAAATTGTTGGTTGAAAAAAAAAGTTGGAATGCTCAATTTGTATGTGTACACATCACATGAACCTTGGTATGTAATATGAAGTCATTATTCAGTCCTAATGTATCTCAGTCCCTGCTGTGGTGAGAGTAGAGTGATAAACACCTATTTTCCTCAAAATTCGAATTTAATTTTTTTCATTTTAGACATGAATAACACATTTATATACAGTGTAATTCAAATATTTCACTGCTTCTGTGATCCTAAGACTTTGGTAAACAGATCTAAAACACCAAAACAATTCGATCACATGAGTACATTTGTGTTTTCACAAGAATTTTGAAGATTTTCCGAAAATCGGATGTCAAATTTTAAGCTTTTGAGCTACTTATCTCATCAAACAGTGCTCTAAGGTGAGTAATTTGCATATATAGCAATACCAGAGATTGTCCTGAACATTTTGATATGTAACACATGGGTGCCATGTTAGAGGAAATACATTTAAAAGGTGATTTAAGAAAACATCTAAAAATCGAGAAAATACCCTTAGACTCCAGAGGGTTAAATAAACATAACTTCTCCGTGTACCCTTAAGGCGTACAAAAATATCATACGATGTATGATATAAAAACATATTCGCTAAAAACCTGCCACTAGTACAAAAATAGTTTACTTGTTTCAATAACGGCTTCAGTCATGGTATTATGCATCATTGTTTCTGCGAAAAACAATACCCCTGGTTTGGTTAATGCATCTCAATAATTCTAGGATTAGAGGCTTGGCTGACACTGCTGAACCAACATATGATAAAATATTTCTCTAAACTAGAGGGAAAATACGAACTATTTTCACAAAAGGTGACATGTCGAGAACATGAAGGGCTTGTGCCCCTCACTAAAAATGAGATATTGCCTTATGCTCTACATTATAAATCAGTAAAGTCACTCAAGAATAAATAGATAAAGACTGATTTTTTAACTGTTATAAAATCCTAGAACTCCTTCATCTAAGCTCTCAACCAGTGTTATTCTATTTAGTTTGCAGCTCATGCCTTAGAACAGATACTTCAGACCTATTATAAAATGGTGTTTATGAGAAAAATGTAATCTGACTCCATAAATCACATAATTGTCTGACTAAAAACTACACTTCAACTAACAATAAATGAAGTTCCCCTTTAAACACAGCCCCGGTCTTCTGACGGGGTCTATCTATGTACTGGCTGGTTGGTTGTGCCAGTCTCTGTCGCGCCGTCACTGTTCTCCCTCTAACAGTCACTCCCTAGTTCTGCTGGGTTCTTGTTGACTTCTTCACTGGTTTGAGACAAGCGACCCTATCGGCACACCTCCCTTTGTAGCCAGACTTCACCACAGCAGAATCGAGTTTCTGTTTTCAGGTCTCAACAGCTTCTCGTCAGGTGTATCGCCGTCCCTTGAACTGCAGTCGGTGTAAACAGGAGGACTTGGTAAGGATCTTCCGTCTTCATATTTTGGGTGGAAATCCATCGTCTTGACCTCACTAGCTGTGTGGACTCAATAGTTTTCTGTGTGGGGGAACAACATCACTCGTAATCTCTATCCTTCTCATAATTACAAAAATAGTCTGCTTAATGTTCTATTATGTTTTAATCTTTACTAATCTATTCATGTTTTATATTTAAATGCAATATGCTACTCTTAATTTTTTTAATAACATTCTACCTCTCCCTCCTGTGGTGTCAGATGTGGCTTAATGTAGCTGGATTTCAAGATACCCTTCTGGGCTGAAGATGCTTCACCTGGTGGTCTGGCCCTCTGCGTTTCCTCACTCTTGTAGAAGATGGCAGGCTGTCTGGGGTATTTGGTCCATGTTTGGAAATCCTGTTCCTCTTTGACATCCCTGGGAAACCCTGCCTCTGCCGTAGTCATGGAAGCCTCCTCTTTGTTGGTAACTGCATGGAGGGCCGTTGTTTGGTACAATGTTCTGCGGACATTCTCTGGACCAATGTCCCATTTGGCTGCAATGGTAACATCCCTTAAACCGGAAACCTCGTCCTCCTTTTTGTCGGTTCTGCATCTGAATCTCTGGCATTACTCGAGTTTGAACTGTTGGAAGTTTCTGCACTGCATTCTCTGGTTCTTTGGCCATCTTTGATGCAGCTGCCATTTGCCTTGCCGCTTTCTTGCTTTTATTAGCTTCGGTATCTTTCTCAGCTATTTGTATCTTCAAGAGTCTTAGTTGTAATGCTACCATTTCTGTCTCTTGTGTTTCTCTTTGTCGTCGTCTTTCTTCTGTGATTTCTTCTAATCGTATGTCCTCTTCCATCAGGTGTTTTGATTTACTGGTTGGCTGGTTAACTGGAGCGTCTTTTGTTTTTTCTGCTATGTCTTCCCTCACTGGCAGGTCTGCTATTTGGACCACATTTATGCTGTCTGCCAATAGGCTGGCATATTCCAGATGGAGTATCAGACCTGTAACTCTTATAAACCTTTGTTCAGCTTCCCTCCATACATTTAGCTGTTGCATGCATTGCTCATGCTCATAGTCGAGTACTGCTCTTCTATGGGCTTTTGTTGGTCCAGGTTGATCATCTGCTGGTATCAATTCTCTCGTTTGCCATTGTTCCAACAGTTTCTCTATGTGATTCCATGTTTCCTGTCTAAAATGTGGATGTGTCGTAGCATCTGATCTTATGCGTATCCTCTCTTTAACAGTTGCAGTTGAGCCTGTCACTGTGACAGGTCTCAACCTGGTGTCATTTGGTGACATGTTTCTTTAATACTAGGATAGAATTCTTAAGTTATCAAAGATGAAGCACTAATCCTCTGACTACCGTAAATTCCGGACTATTAAGCGCACCTGAATATAAGCCGCACCCACTGGTCGGTCACCAATTGTGGGTAGCGTGGCTGAGCTTCTCCGGTGTCCCCGCCAGCGCCAGCCAATCAAATCCTGTTTCTGAAAATGTGACAGCTCAAGTCCTAGCCAGTTTCGCCTGTTTGGGGATTTTATATCCAGTATATCCAAGCATAGCTTGCTAGCTATGTTAACACTACGTAAACGGGGCGGGACATTCATGTGATTGGTTGTTGGTTGCGGGGCTCGAATAAAATCCCCAAGCTTCAGACACGCCCAGCTCCAAGCTTTTTTTGAAGCTGTAGTGTAAGCCGCGATGTTCAAAGCGTGGGGAAAAAGTAGCGGCTTATAGTCCGGAAAGTACGGTAGTTCTTTTGTTTTCTTTATAAAAATATCCTACGTCATCAGAACTTCACTTTAAATCTGGGATTTTTTTTTTTTTTTCAATAATGTAGCCCCAAATAGTTTCTGCTTTACATCCTAATGAGGTTCAGTATGTGCTGCTGTGTAAATGGTTGTTCCTCGCTAATGGAAGATGTACATGTCTTGCTATATGGCATGCAGTCCGTCTATGTGAGCTCCACAGTAACACCACGGTGTATGGACTCATTAGGCTACTCTAATGCCTCCAGTCTTTCTCGGTTTCACATGTGTCTGCCTTGTCAGAAAAGCAACATTTCTCAGTCAAAATTGCTCTTTGAAGTCAAGATGAAGCTTTACAACACATCTTGGACACATTTATTGTTAGCATTATGCTCTACAAGGATGGCAGTGTTGGCCTGTCCTCACTTTGAGAATCCCTTAACTCTTCCTCTCGGCCCACCATGAGGTTAGCCTTAATGGTTTTGAACGAAATGTCGCAAGAGCTGTTTAACCTGTTGAACCCCATCGACCCGCCCCCGGGGGGAAAAACGCGTCATCTGCAGAAAACAGCGTCTGAGGGCTTCTTAATATTGAATAACCTATGAATGTTTTATATCCATGTAACGGGAAGAAATTCAGCTAACTTATCATTTTTATTTTTATTTTCAAAAAAACCCACAAAGCTAGCGCTGAGCCTATGAATTAGCCACGAGCGAAAAATGCTAACAGCGTTTTGCACAGATACTCACTCATAAGTAACACCCTTATTACTTATCGTAGCTGCACGTCCAACCCATCGATCTGATCGTGAGAAGACACAGAATCGATCGGTACATACATCATCACTCCATGATAAGAACTCGCGAAGATACTGTATTAACAAGAACAGACATCAAAACATGTGGCGCTAGGTAGCTAGAAACGGCAAAATGGCTCACCTTTGTCGTTGTCTGGTCAAAAGTGGTCTTCAATGGCATTAAAACGATAAAAATGCTGCTGAAGGTTAATCCATAGGTTAATCCAATGTGTCTGTGTCCCTTTGAAATGATTTCTGATAATCCATAAGCAATAAACCTGCTTTTCCGTTTCCAGATGTCAGAGCGAGAGATAGGTTCACTCTGATGCAAACCTGCATGAGCAAAGCCCCCACCTTTTTTTGTCAACATGTGTGTGTATGTGGAAATTCCCCTTCGATTCTATTGGCTCCAGGGCCAGACTGGGACAATAAGTCAGGCCGGGAATTATACACCCAGCCAGGCCACTACCAGTTTTTTTTGGTGCGATTTTGCTGGATTTATTTGTGAATATTTACAGCGTTGCTGCCCATAGTGATAGCCCTATAGCCCTATTTTTTTTTTAATCCACTGGAGCAGAGAGAGGAGCTGTGGATTATTGTTGTGGATCTCGCCAGAGCTGTATTAGCTTAACATTAACATGCTTCTTGTAGTTGTAAGTGCACTGCCTTGCGGCCTGAAGCACCATCCTTAATGGAGCATATGTGGGCTGGACCTGTATTTAACAGGAAAGGAGTGAGCAGAGGGTGGAGTTGTCGATTATTGTTCTGTTTTCTGTGACAATCTTCCTCACCCTCTCACACTTTCAGTTGCGCGCGCTACTAAAGAGACGTGTTACCATGGAAACCAAACAATGGTGTTGCTGTATTAAAGTCCGAGTGGAAACAGTCCTGAGTAAATCCGATTTTGTCAGAAATCGGGAGAAATGCGGGAGAAATATGACCCCGGGAGGAAACCGGGAGAGGGCCATGAAATCGGGAGTCTCCCGCGAAAATCGGGAGGGTTGGCATGTATGCTCCCCCCTGCTCCTCTTTGAGGCAGCAGCAAAGACTAGTTTTAGCTCTCAACAAGTTTTTAAAGTACACTATGGACGCGCTTGTGAACTGTCAACGGGGGGGGGGCGATCTTACATGATGCCATTTAGACGTTATAATAATAAAGGGCGGTGCCGGCTGTCAGCCCCCACACACACAAGCTTTACGACTTTTTTGCTAGCTTTAGGGACTTGTAGCTTATGTTGCTAGCTACTTCCGTTCGAAAAGAGTGGGCAACATGGGTAGGTTTTTTTCACCCGGATACTTTCAAAGTTACATACTCTTGCTAGCTTCCTAAATGTACCTAACTAGATCATGTTAGCCCCTAGCTTTAACAACAATATCAACCTAATGACATTCCCAGCTGTACTTTGTGTCTTGTGCTAATTAGAAAATATAAGGCAAGTTAAAGTCAGTTTATTTATAGCACATTTCTGACGCAGGAGCAAAGTGCTTCTCATAAGCTTTAATAAAAAACAAATGAAATGGAAAATAAGACAATTCATAAAAGAGATTAAAACAAATTCAACTACAGGAGGTTCTGTAAGAGGTGCAGAAGTATACATCATAACATCTTAAAATGACTTCTGGTAAAAAGACAGCTAGCTAACTTAGGGTTTTGTCAGTTTACCATTATATTACTTTTTATAACACTAAAGGAAGTACCTCAGACTATGCTGGACAACAACAGGGATGTTTCAGATCTACAAAAAATTGCAGCAACTGACATAGCAGGAGTGTAAAGTACAGCAGTCTTTAGCCCATAGTAAACAGTGAGTCCGGAGCCAGAGGGGTCCAGCTCTGCAGCCACTGGGTCAGCTCCTCTCTCCCTGCCTCATATCTTAGCCCCTATTCTTCGCTGTAATGCGTGTAATGAAGCGCTGCGAGGCTGAGAGTCCACTGCAGCAAAAATGTTTTTACTCCAGTGGAGTTATTTCTCTTCCTCTGTAGGACAGCAGAGGAAGGGAACGGACGCTGACTCAGCACACACTGTCTGTTCCGACCGGCCCAGGTTGTTTTATGTGTGCACCTTTTAAGAGCACCTTTGCCAAGATACAAAGTGCCAGTGATTGAACCGTGCCATAATGTGAGTCTGAGTGAGAAATGATTCATGCGCTGGCAGTGTGAGCAGGTGGAGGAGCCCTGTCTCATACAGGATGACCTTGCCTCTGCTGCATTCATTGCAGCTGGATACAAAACACATTGGCATTACCATCATGTTTAGCTAAGATACTGTAAATGAGCCTCATGCAGCAGCAGTGTTTTATTTTCTCCTAGTTTTCCGAAAGAGTAAAATAAGAGAAGTGGACCCCAGATGCACTTAACATCTTACCGTGGATTTTTTATTATTATTTTCCAGAGTGTCAGTACAGGTATTATAGGTAAATGTAAAGGCGTATACAAGCAGTATTTAAGCCATTCCGATGTTGAACACACAGTCATCATACAAGGACTTCTTATGATCTAGTCTAAATTTGATCAAATGAGGAAAAAGTACTCAGGTGGCGATAACTTTAATATTTGACAAGGGGGATATTCTTTGACAGCTACAATTAGAATTACGTCTGATTGTAAGATGTGACTTTTCAGGACTTTCTGATTAAGGTTCTGTATCACCTTTATCTTGGTGAAAACTGCAAAATTAATAAGGCTTTTTATATACGACAATGCATTCCAGTTATGTTGTACTTGACTGTCTACATGCTTGGAGGTGGACAGATGTACTTGGAAAAGAATGAAAAAAACTGTGTTTTATGTTATGTTACTGACACTGAAATTAAAATAAAGTTAAATATATATAAAAAGAGAAAATCCTCTATAAGTGCATGTTAATTGTTGTCATCAATTATAAGTAAGTGTTAAAACTTGAGTAAATTGTTACCTTAAATTATATTATGGGACCAATATCCGATCCCATGTGTGTCATCTTAATTATCTGTCCTGGGTGGACAAAAGTTGAATATTTAGAGACGGGATATTTATATATTTTTAATCTTTTTTTTTGTTTTCCTTTATCGATAAAAGTTTAAGCTTACGGGTAATTCTGTTTGTCAAAGAGAACACTTTAATAATCATGCGTCTTGAGTCAGATCGCACTTTGAATTCAATTTCAACTTGAATCCCATGATTGAAGGAATTTTAATGAGTTCAACGAATAAAATACTTACCCATAAAAAAACCTCTATGTAATTTTAAATCTTCTCAATTGATTTGTGTTAAGGAAAAGTAACTAACTAATAACTGCTGCCTTTCTGAAGTAATTAGGTAAAAAGTAAAAGAACAAAGAGACATATTTCGGGAGCGCTTGCTCTTATGCCGTTTTGAACTAACATTGGTACTTTTATAGGACGTGAAATAAAGCTGTCAGATAAATGTAGTGCAGTAAAAAGAACAATATTGGCTTCCAAAATGTGTGAGGTATAAAACTATAAAGAAACATAAAATAAACATACCCAGGTAACGTGCAAGTACTTCAACATTGTACTAAAGTAAAGTACTTGATTACATGTACTTTATTACATCCCCAACTGTCTTGTTTGATATTCCTTCATTGTTTTACATTCCTCACATTACAAATAAAACCATTTGTGAGCTATGAAAACATTTATTTTGTTAGGCAAGAGTTTTCTCGACCACTCGTAAAAACAGTGAATACGAACAGAAATGGGCAAAAAAAATTGTCAAGTAACAAGTAAAAGCAATAACAAACCATTTACATAGGACTAAGAACATAAATCAACATGTATATAATATATTCAGTGTAAACACACGCTTTCTTTAGTTAAATTGAACCCCATTCTCAGGAGAGTAACAGCTTAGGACACTTAGATACTGTCCTCAGGGTTTCCTTCATGAATTAGAGTGTTGTATCTCCCTGGGGTGAGTTTAATGTACGTTAAATTACTAAAGTAAATGGATTTTGATAGACTTTTTAGGCTATTATATGTAAAAGGTACTATAAGTGGAACAGTGACAGGGAACAATTTTACTGCACCAGTTAAAGCAATACCTTTACAGTACGTTTCATTTTGTTGATAATTCTTAAATCATTTTACTTGAGTAATGTAATCGATCCATAACTTAAAATTGTAGCAAAGTATTTTCCCAGTATCTTCCACCACTGACTAATAAAAAGTCAGGTTTAAGCCCAAGTTCCAGACTGTTCTATATATATAGAGAGATATAGATATATATACATTACATATATATTATTATAATCACTTAGCTATACAAACTCAGCGTAGGGGGAGCTGTCAGATCCTGTGCACGCTCTCAGCTTAAGTGGGTTTCTCTACCTGCCATTTCCAAATGACTGTGTCAGGCGGGCTGCCACAGTTTAACATGGATACACGTCTGAAGCTCTTAAACTTTCCCTGTGTCTGTACTTACATAAATGATCCTATGAATTGTCCATTTTCACTTACAGTAATTTCCAGTCATCATGTGACGCAGAGTTACAATGGCACAGGGGAATACATTTCAGCTAATCTTGCTTTAGTTTGTTGATTTACCATTCTTTGACCTTTATTCTGTCCCTGTGCTCGTTACGGCAGCCTCCAGACACAGCAGGTATAAAATAGTGTCACAAGGAGGATACAGCAGACTGTTATTTGTTTTTTGCATAGCAATATCGAAAATCCATTAGGGTTCTGTCTGGAAATATTTCATAGTGCACGGTGTCTCCAGGGAAGAGCCTGCGGGGCTAACACAGCCCACAGTGTGTGTCTGAGATGGGTGTCAGATTGAATTCCCCCATGTCAACCAACACTCTGCTGCCCTTTTAAACCTTTTGAAATTACCTTTTTTAATATGCTTTCCTTTAGTTTTATTGGCTACTTGCAATCACTAGTTACATATTTACTCCCAAAATAATGAGGATATGATAGAGGAATTTTTTTCATGACATATTTTGGGGAAAAAACATCTTTGCTTCTCTGCTCTGACATTGTATGGACACAGCTTTGTTTTTATGGAGGAAAGACACTGTGTATTTATGTGCGTTGAAAGACCTTGTGTACTCGTGGGTTCATACGTTAGAAGGGAACAGATAGAAAAAGGGAAGGCTTTGTTTTGCAGACAGTTCCCAAATTGGACGTTTCCTTGTTTTTCTAACAGCCCTCGAAACACATGAGGATATATAAAGAAAGGTCATTCTTCATACAGGTCATCACTGGGGACTTTAATGCTGTGAGCTGTTTGCTTTATAAACATCATAAAGACAAACTTAATATAGCAGAAGTTCACATACAACTGATGAGACTGTATAATGCTCATTTCCAGTTTCATATCTGTATGTAGTGTCTCTACTGTGACATGTCTCCATGCTTTAATGTTCAAAAAGCTCTTTATTTTCCTCATACTGCCTGTGCTGCAGCACCTCTTTTCACCCTCTGTCTGAAACCAGAGCCCAGTCTGCTCTGATTGGTTAGCAGCCTGGCTCTGTTGTGATTGGCCAACCACTTAGAGATGTCCCGCCCCTTAGTCTATCACGTACAATGTGTCACTAGCCAATAGAAGCGTGAGTGTTACATAGGGATGTCACTATGTTACTGAAGTAAACAAAGGAGTCCAATGGAGGCCTTTTGACATCAAAATGTAGCCTTTGCAGACCAAAAAACTATTTAACATACTACAGAAGAGGGAAGCCCCCAAAAGGCATAATAGGGCCTCTTTAACAGGGTTTTCTTTCTCTAAATGCATCCTGTACTTCATATTGTTTTAGAAAGGGTAGTCTTACATAAATGTTTAGCATTCTCTTCTCCTGCGTCTACAGCTCTCATCCACCACAGCTACACACTGATGCAGAACTGCAATTATAGCAAAGTCAATGAATCCAGAAGGATTTACATTCTGCCTCTAATGAACCAACAAAGGTTAAACCAATCGTTTGAAAATGAACGTCAAAGGTATTGATTTTTTCATAAGAAATGTATTACCAATGTGGGCACATTATAATTCCTAAGGTTGCCGTTGTTTGCACTCTTTTTCTTAATACGTAGTAACCTTTATTCCATCTGCACAATTGTCTGTCATACCTTGACTTTTAGATATAGTGCTAACATTTTTATAGGGGTGCTAAAATTATTTAAGCAGACCATTCGAAGAAAGAGATGGCACCTTATACACAATCTTACCACTGCGGTGTCAATAGATTCCCTTATTCATTCTAAATGTCCAAAACAGCTACTGAAGGTCACAATCTATCAAATGCATTTATAAAACTCTGTTCCACCAGTCCTTTTGAAATTCATTATAAAGAAAAATGAACAACACCATTTATTGTAATTGTACATAATTTAAACACTATTCAATTGTTTTCATTAGTAAGACTGTTTAATGGATTGCATTAACAAGAAATATAACCTGGCATTTTGGTGAGTTAGATTTAGCAAAAGAGACTATATAAAAAAAGAATGAATACAGAAAATATAAAAACAAATACATTGACATTTATCTGTCTTTTAAAGGGGAACACTTTTGTGAAGGAATGTGTAAGATATTGAGCAGGTGCTGTGCCAAAATGAACACACTGGCTTTCACAGCCTAAAAACTCCACTATTGGAAGAGAACAATAGGATACTAATAAAGTTTTACTGCATGACTCCAGTACTGTACCACATTCTTTCAGTGCCTTGAGCGCTCAGTGGGGTCTCTAAGGAAACGGCCTTACTTTCCAGACCACAGACTGGCATCCGTCCTGAATGTTTCTCCTGATCGTGTCCAGCAGCTGTTGCTACACCATCAGGAGCTCTCTGTATTTTCTCACGGCAACACAAAGCTAAGCGCTAATTCTCCGTCATCAGCTGTTTCACTGTTGAGGCCACTCCAGGCTCTATCCTCATGTGGGGACACAGTAAAGCTAGGTTGTGTTTAGAATCGTATTTAAAGTATATTTGTATTGTTTAATTTATTATTCGTTTCAGTTTCTATTCTAGGATCTATGCAGACACTAATGGTCTCAAAAGGATCAATTGAAAAAACCTTATAAGGTATATAGCACCATTAATAAATACATTCTATCTGTTGTCTTTATCTATCCTAAACTTTGCTTTATGATCAAATATCTGCAAAACCAATGACATTGACTGCTACCTGATAGTAAGAGGTTTCTCAGGCTTATCGTGTGACTGACATATGTGTGACACTAAATGGTAAATGGACTGTACTGTACTTATAAAGCGCTTTATCAGGTCTTTACAAAGGCGCTCAAAGCGCTTTACATACTACAGGTCATTCACCCTTTCTCTCCTCATTCATACTGAGCAGTGCCCTTGGAAACTGGCATTTACACACATTCATTCACCGTTGGGAGCAACTCAGGGTTAAGTACCTTGCCCAAGGACACATCGACATGTTGACAGGGATCAGACCAACAACCTTCTGGTTGAAAGACAACCGCACTCCCTCGCAGCCACAGTCACACTATATCAGATAATTCATTGACAATATTGTGACATTTTCGGTCAAATCCACCTTTATGGTTATGAATAACTTACATTACATAACATTTCCTTTAGCTTTGATCCAAAGCGACTTACAATAAGTGCACAAACATACTGTACATGTTTTGTGATAATGGTTGAGGCTTTTTACTGTAACGATTTGAGTTGTTTATAATTTGTATGTGGGTGACTGCGCCCCTGGAAGACCCCAAATCTGTCAAAAGGTATATGGGGGGGATACTTGCATGTCTTGGTATACCCACAGTGTCACAGGTTGTAATATTTCTTATCTCTGCACCAAAACACTGAAAATAATGGACAGTGTGTTGTTGGGCTGAAACAGCTGTTTGTAAGAAGAGGCAAATGAGAACTTCACCAGTGTTCAAGCATAAACAGAGAAGGGAATATAAATATCATCCGACACCAGTAATATTTCTTCGTTTTGCCTCCCAGGGCTTCCGTAGGTTTCAATTGGCATAAAATAATCCAAAAAGCTTGTTGAAACCATTTTCTCTCTCTGGCTTATACTATGGAGATTTGATCTTTAGAAATGCATTGATAACACGCCAAATAAATGAATCAGCCTCTCAGATTTATCAGCGATGAAAAGCACAGCTCCAATCATCACATCCCTGAGAGAAAACCGACTGTCCCTCTCGTTCCACCAGTGGGGGGGCAGCCTCCTCTGCTCTGGGCTCTTTATTAGCAGTCAGGCTTCTATTGTTCCACTTACCACCAGCATGGATAACTGAGTTTCAGCAACACACACACACACACACACACACACACACACACACACACACACCTTTCTGCACAGTCTGCTGCTGCTTACTGGAAAGCTCTCTGGTTCCCCACTGCTCTTACACTAAGAACCCATTT
Organism: Gobionotothen gibberifrons; assembly: GCA_943591055.1. Lineage (NCBI taxonomy): Eukaryota > Metazoa > Chordata > Actinopteri > Perciformes > Nototheniidae > Gobionotothen > Gobionotothen gibberifrons. Next base: position 66,829 of record CALSBZ010046934.1, read on the forward strand.
CCTGCTCTCTTATTTATGATCCTGCTGCTGGATAATCTAGTCTTAGATCAATGAGCCGCATATTACAGTGACACTGAATAAATGTGTCGTGGGAGACATCGCATGAAATGTAAAGTCCCTTGTCATGAAATCTTTCCTTGAATAGATTTTCAGTCTCCGTCAGTGGATTCAACAGCAGCAGCTCTGCTACCACAAGTATTGGACTCTTCTCAGGTCTGATACAATGCTGCCCTCTGCTGAAAGAGGAGGGGAAAAGCACCTAATTTATTATTTATTTAGCTTATTCATGGTTACCTAGTGTGTGATGGATTGGGGAAATACATACCTTACACCCTAACCCTAACATTTTTGGAGATCAGCATTAAAAGTGCACGTGTGCCTAAATTGAAAGATCTGATGCCTCCAAATCATGATTAGCAATAAACCAATACAACTGAGGTATAAACATATACAATTGTGTACATATTTTGTATATACAGTATAAACATACTTTGGTTTGTCACTATTTTAAAAGCAGTGACCATAATAAATTGAATTAACTGGGTCATAACAGTGGATATACTTTTATTTTAGAAGTTTCTTTTTAACTGCAACTAGGCTAAGCTAAATTAAAGTACTTAAATACACAATACAGCTGTTCCATTCTATTTTAACTGACTGCATTTTTGATTTTCTCTTCCTCTGTCTCTCTGTCTTGCAGGTATTTTATTTTCCACATTAGTGTTCGGCCCGGCCTGTGGCTTCATCTTAGGTTCTGTCTGTACCAAAGTCTACGTCGATGCTGTCTTCATCGATACCAGTAAGTGGCCACTTTATGTATTTCTTCAAATAAATCTTTTCATTTGTTAATTTCACTTACAATACTTATATTTCTTGAGATCCTAAGGAGGAAATTAAGAACACCAAAGTATTGTAATGCAATTTCTTAACATTTTATGACTAGGGCTGTCAATGTTGATGTCAATGTTGTTGTCAACATGATGGCGCTGGCAATTCATTTACACCTTAAAATGAACGCAAAATAATCACGTTACCAAGTCTGATCCCAACTTCCTCAAGTAATTACAGCGCAGAGAGATTAACCCTTATTGATCCTGAAGGGGAAATCCAGTTTTCCAGTCTGTTTGTTTTACACACACAGTACAGCACAAATGGTCCGGTCTGATTGGAACTTGAACCAGCAACTCTTCTGTTATGAAGCCAAGTCTCTACACACTGAGCTACCCATAATAAAGCAGCCGTTGCCACTGATAGTGCTTAGAATATGATAGAGGCAGCCACAATACATCCATACTTGGAGCACACACTATAGAGAGGGTGATCACAGCGTCTCTCTGTAACTGTGGCTTTGTCAAAGAGGTAGCTCAGTGTCGGAAAATGGTTGGATGTAAAGCGAAACATTTTGAAATCATGTTATAATGAAGTCAAAAAATTGAATATAAACCAGTTTGTCATGCATTTCTTTATTACAACACCACACATGTATTTGTTTTATCCCTCCCAAAATACATTTTAAATGTATGACTTGATGTTTTAATATCATTGTGATTATTGAAAATTCTTTTTTTTTAATCGACACCTCTACCTATGACATAACTCAACATCCCTCCATGGTGTAAATGCCCCTCCCTCTCCTGCAGGTAAGCTGGACATCACCCCGGACGACCCTCGCTGGATCGGGGCGTGGTGGGGCGGCTTCCTGCTCTGCAGTGCCTTACTCTTCCTGTCGGCCCTCTTCATGTTCGGCTTCCCCCAGTCGCTGGGCGAGCCGGACATGGACAGCGGGGTGGAGAGTGAGCAGGCCATGCTGCCTCCCTCCCTCAGCGAGTACCAGGGCTCCAAACCCAACGGGGCCATCCACGGCTTCGACATTAACAGCGGCCTCACAGTGTGTGAGCATCTGAGACGTGAGGGGGAGAGACTGGGAAAAATATAACATCTGTTTACAGTCCATATATTTATATATTATTACAATGAGCAGTATTTAATTTCACTGTACAGTTTTTAATTTTAATTTTACATCCTGTTTCATGTTATTATATTTTATATTACCCCAGTGTGCGGGAAAAAAACACGTCCGATCTTCCGGGACGTGTTATTTACAATATCGGACAAGTACATCTTTCCATTGTGATGTTTTCTCCCATATTTAATGACAACTTATTGATAAATTCAACTTACAAAAGGCAGAACTCATTCGCAAATTGTCCGTGCCCCCGCGGACCGCAGCTCTCTCTCTCTATTCTCCGGATCAGCTGATCGCTGCAAGGTGCAGCTCAGCGTCTCTCTCTCTCTCTCTCTCTCTCTCTCTCTCTCTCTCTCTCTCTCT
>CALSBZ010046934.1:69167-88814 GCA_943591055.1 Gobionotothen gibberifrons
TCTCTCTCTCTCTCTCTCTCTCTCTCTCTCTCTCTCTCGCACAGGGTATTGTTTATGAAGCAGGGTATAGAAATTACATTATTGAAATGAAAATACTATTTATTTACTTTTACAAACAGTGAGCAGCTGGGCAGCTGTAGCAGATGTGTTGCAGGACATTTGTTGGACAGACTGTGTGGTTGGGCAGGTTGCAGTGTAACATCAGAGGAGACTGGGCCAATTGTACATTCTCAAACTGCACCACTTAGAACCAACAATGCAGAGATTATTTTTATATAATTGTATTCAATAACCGTAACTAAGCTAAACAGTATGAAGTGATTTAGATCCAAACGATACCCAACCCTATGTGTGATGCAGTCAAATCTTACCATAAAAACCGTGGGAAAATGTAAAAAACGATGGTGAAGAAGAAGACTCCAGTGGCCCCAATTTTTCACTTGTCATTCTGGACAATATAATTGAATGTCTCAATTATATTGTATGTTGCACTTTTGAAGAAGTCGGGGACCTTTCATTGCCAATTGTGTAAATTGCAAAATTCTCCATCAGAAATACTTAATTTATTCTGGTGGCTAATTGGATTTCATGGCAGTTGATCCATTTTCAAATAAAAGATCAATTTAAAAAATACTTATTTATATACTTAAGAAGTAAGAATGTGCAATACAATTATACAATTAAATGAAACAAGATACATACAACATTCAAAATGACTGTTTAATGACCACTTGCAGGAATGATTTCGGTTGCAGTCAAATAGTCAAAAAATCAGCTCCTATCGGGTATTCTTATCCACTATTTCTTGATCTCTGTCTGAAACGTTAGTATAAGCGCATCTAGTTGTCGATCGGTTGTTTCCGTGAACGGCCGAATGTTGTGTCACGGTAAATGTTGCGGCCGCAAGGTATTGTGGGACAGCCTTTTCTCCTTTCCTTTCGTAAAGGAAGGTCCAGTGTTTCCTAAGCTAAAGGAGGTTATAAAGGAAGTTTCAAAGCTCCTTTCCTATCATCTGGAGAATTCGAACGGCACTTATCATGGCTGCCACTGAGGTACTTCTGGGTAATTTCACTCCATTAGGAAGGTTCCTAAGCTAAACTGACAATTAGACTGCAACCATCCGATTTGATGGTCACTGGCAGGAATTACTTCCTGTTCCAATAAACCTTTGAATCTTTAAAAAAATATTTGGTTAATGAATAATCTCAGAAATGATAACTCCCTTTTTTTCTTTTCTCTTCACAATTCTACCAGTGATCCCGCGGGTGACCCGGCACCTTCTGTCCAACCCGGTGTTCAGCTGCATCACACTGGCAGCCTGCATGGAGATCGCCGTGGTCGCTGGCTTTGCTGCCTTCCTGGGAAAATACCTGGAGCAGCAGTTCAACCTCACCACGTCCTCGGCCAATCAGCTGCTAGGTAGGCGGGGCGTAATCCTATCATAAAGATGATGGAGAGCCTTATTTCTTTACAGTCAAGCTAAATAAAAAAATACATTTGTGAAAACAGAAGGTCTCCCTTGAAAAAGAGATATATGATCTCAATGGGACCAATCTGGATAAATAAAGGTTACAAACAAACAAGAAACCTTCTCTCAGGCACATTTTATTAAAATAATTGTTGGAAACGTATCCACGTCCCTCCCTCCCCAGGTATGACAGCCATCCCCTGTGCCTGTCTGGGGATCTTCCTCGGGGGGCTGCTGGTGAAGAAGCTGAACCTGTCGGCCCTGGGCGCTGTCCGCATGGCCATGATGGTCAACCTGGTGTCCACCGCCTGCTACGTTTCTTTCCTGTTCTTGGGCTGTGACACCGGACCTGTTGCTGGGGTTACTGTAGCCTACGGCAACGAGTAAGCAGGAGCAACCTACTTATGTATTTTTTTATAGAAACATATTCCTCCCAGGATATCCTTACTTGGACTTCAAACATGATAGATACTAAAACTATGCCCAAAAACAAAGTGGGGATTTAGCTATGTCTTCTAGCATTTCTCTTTACATGTATACCTTTTATGTATTCATTCAGAATTCAAGTCTTGTGTAAGGGACCAAACAACTTAAACTCTTGTTACATTAAGCACTGCACTTGAAGCGCTGAAACCTTGAAGTTATTTTACGCATTTCACTGAAAGGAAATATTGGCTTTTACATCCCTGGTTACTTTATGATGTGAGGATTTAATGGTTGAATATTCAGAACATAATCTTGAAATACTAAAAGTGCAGATCTCAGCCAAGGTCATACATTTCAAGACGTTAAAGGTCCCTTATTGTAATGAATGCATTTTCCATGTCTTTCTTGATTTTTTATCAAAATGCTCAATCCCAATCAAGCAAACCAAATTGCAAACGGTTTGTGTTGTAAAGCGCTAAGAGTGGTCGCTAAAACAGGAAAAGCGCTGTGTTGAATATAGTTTGTTTATTTGCCGTGACTGTTCAGAGTCAAACGATGCAAAAGTGAAAAACCAAACAAATCTGGATACAGTAAAGTTAGATTTTCATGAAAATACTGTGGTTGTTTTTATTTGATGTAAACATTATTATAGATATATATATATATATATATATATATATATATATATATATATATATATATATAACATTAGCTTAGATTAGATATGCTTTATTTATCCCAATTTTGGAAATTATTTTTGTCAATGAGGCAGTGCACATGAAATAAGTATAAAGTAAATTAGAGAATAAAAATAAATAAACAGTAAATATATCAACAGTAGAAAAAAACATAAACAGTAAGTGGATACTTATCAGTCACTCTGTCGAATACACCATATAAATGTACAGACCAACTACAAATTGTAACAATAAAATGTAAAAAAAAGAAACATATGCTCTCTAACGTGACCTTTGACCCTCTGTAGGACGCTGCGGTCCTGGCAGCGACCTGAGTCAGCATGCATCAACAACTGTAACTGCTACACCGCATCAGTGAGCCCCGTCTGTGGCTCCAACGGAGTCACCTACCTCTCCGCCTGCTTCGCCGGCTGCACCAAACCAGTGAGTGAGGGACTGAAATTAGCTCTGTCACCAGCACCTTATACACTGGACATCTCAAGCTTTAAGACAGGAAGAAACATACACACAGTGCAGCAGATCTCCATAACAACACTTTGATCTCTTCTCTCGTCCTCGTGTCAGAACCTGACCAGCTGCACGTGTATATCCAGCTCCAGTGAGGAGGCGGTGGCTCTGCCGGGGAAGTGTCCCAGTCCGGGCTGTCAGCAGGCCTTCCTCACCTTCCTGTGTGTGATCTGTGTGTGCAGCATGATCGGAGCCATGGCCCAGACCCCCTCTGTCATCATCCTCATCAGGTGAGGAGACCTGTTGCTGTTCATAGAGCTCCCACCAGAGGGAGCTGGTGACATGTGTGTCTGCTCCAAGGGACCATGAGGAAGTCACTTTGGCACAGGCAATGGTAGAAAGTACCAAAGAACATTTACTCAAGTATAGTATGTAGGTACTATTTTTCCATACTTGTACTTTTATCTTAGGATGCTTTATATTTCTACTCATTCAACATTTTCTGAGGCAACATTTTTACGTTTTACTCTACTATATTTATTTAACTCTCATAGTAATTAGATACGTTTTGCAAATAAAAACACATGGTATGCGTATATGATATGATGCACTACCATTCTGCTAATTCACCCAGCATTTCAAAAATAATTAAGTCCAATATTAAAATTATAAGATGATATTGTTGGTGATGAAAGCTGAATAATAATGTTCCATAATACTGTTAAAAGAGCCATTCTGCATGAAGAGTACTTTTACTTTGATGCAATTTGCCTATAATACTTTTGTACTTCTACTTAAGTTCCATTTTTAATTTAGACATTATTTGAGATGATAGTATTTCTATTTTTACTTCAGAAAGAATCCTAGTACTTCTCCCACCTCTGGTACAGAAATGAGTGGAAAGTAAATAAATACATTTACTAAAGTAATGTATTTGAGTAGGATTTTGAGTTACTATACTGAAGTATGTATATTTAGTGCTATTTTCTAATTCTTAGAATTATTACTTTTAACTCCAATAAAACATTTTTTATAACTGTAGGTATTACTTTCATATAGATCAGGGGTTTTCAAAGTGTGGGAAGGTGAGCCTCCCCTCATAAGAGGACATAAGAACAGCCGCGGGGGGGCTCCGTAGATTAAGGCTCTTGATAAAAAAAAATATATATAATTAACTGATAAAAAGTATTTATATATATTATTGGTTAAGATTCACAGCCGTTTATAAATCACATTAAATTAGCCCAATTTTTTGATGAGCACGTCATTGACGGAATCGTGTTGTATTTTAGTAATAGTGTATGATGGTGATTATAAAATGGGCGGTACCACTTTACAATAAGACTACCCTTATAAAGGATTCATAAAGGGTTTATAATTAGGTTATGAATTAGGTTGTAAACATTTTATTAATCATTAAGAACCATTTATAAACCAGTTCTATAGTTTTCATACATCAACACAGGCTCACTATTTGGCAAGATGACTAAGCCTTATATTGGCTACCTAGCTTACTTCGTCTTCTTCATCAGCCAACATCCTTGGTATCTGTTGCTCACTGAGTTGATTCCCCCCCTTCCATCTTGATGTTTCTTGGCATCTCTTTATGACCATTTATTTATGAGTTACTAACATTTATAACTGCCAAAAGGGAGCCTTGTAAAGTGTAAAACACATTCCCATTTATTAATGAGTTGCAACCATTTATAATTTGTTTAAGTTATACCAAGCCTTAAAGTTATGCATAAATTAGGACGTGGTCACATTGAGTGACAGCTCTGACTGCTGTTGTTAGCTTCCTGTCTCTCTGCTAGCAGCTCCGTGATGCGACAGGGACTCTGCCTGCTCAGCTCATCCGGGAAACATAACTTGAACTTGGCCGTGTTTGTTATGCTCATGTGGTGGCATAGCCGCGGGAAGTAGGGGTGCTGGGGGTGCTGCAGCACCCCCTGTTGGCGAGTGGTGTACATTTGAACAACTGAGTGACCACCTAAATAAACTTGATTAAACTACATAAAATAGTTATGATTTTACTTAAAATAAAAGTAGCATATAATAGTCATAGTATATATTTGTATCAGTCCGGTGGCTTGAATTTATTTTCCAAATAAATAAAATCCGAGTCATCTAGGTCGTAGGTCGTGGGATAGTGAGATAATTGACGCGACACACACACTGCAGAGTCACTGCGTCCAGAGTGACTCCGTGAACATGGAATTTCATGTTCGGGGTCATTTGTTTTGTGTATAACCTTGCTTCTTGCAAGTGACAATTGTTGTTGTTTTTTTCGCCATTCTTTTGCCATTTTGAGATTTAAATTTCTAGCGGAAAGCTAACCAGGAAGTGTTTTCGCACACCACGTGACGCATCTGAACGAATCACGTTGTCAGAAGTTGACACCAGCCAATGAGATTTCGTTTCTTGGTTTAAGACCCTTTTGTACTTTCACGATTGGTTGCTGATACAAAGGAAATGACCATATTTGGATCCGATGAGATTGTGCAGGAGAGACGGACCTTTCCAACAATATCTCAGTGACATGGTGCAAACAGCGGTCGCGGTATTTTATGTTACGTTAGAATGCTAACTTTTGGTGAATTTAGGAGAAATCAACAGACGCAAATAGACAAACTATAGTAAAATAAACACTTAAATGTGTATTTTGTACGTTTTCCTTCCAAAAGCCTGAAAGAAAACACGTTATGGAATCAAAATAGCACAACATCTCAAAATTGACCAGTGCATGAAAAACTATGTTTTTGCCTGCCGTGTCTCGCCTTTAACAAACAATGTATGCGACTATATATATATATATATATATATATATATATATTTATACCCCCTCCCCACTTTTGGCAGCACCCCCAGAGCAAAATGACTTCCCGCGGCTATGTGTGCTGGTGCCTTGTGGACTATTCTTCATGCTTATATCGGACTATTGTGACTCGCTTTACGGTTAAAACAGACGGTGCATGAATGCGGTTTTGCGGTAAGTGAAATTCGAGTACTTTATTTATGTGTTGCTTATGTTTTTAGTCAGCTAACGTTAATGAATGTTTGGCTTGGGTTAGCATGTAGTAAGCAAGTGGTAGCTACATCTGTGCTAACTGCTAACGATGTAATAGAGAAGTGTTAAGCATTAAGTGGGATAATACTGTAGAACAAACAGCTTTTGTTTGAGGTTGGTAAAATAAGGTCATCCTTGTAACTTAGAGATATATTTTATTAGGTAGGTAACTTTATGCATTGATAAGGTTACATTTAATTCGCTATGATCGATTATGTAGACAAGCTAACGTCAAAGTAGTGTTGAAGAGCGGCCTAGTGTATGTGAAATTAACTTCACAATAAGATGTGAGTATATTACAAATAATAATGTCATATTTCAAGATGATTACTTAGATATTACAATATGGTTGGTTGAGCTGAAGTTCATTATTGAGCTTACACGTTAACGTCACAGTCATCTGAAGAACGAACCCAAACCGTGTTATTTTTATTAATTGTATTACCAAATTCGTATCAAATAAATAGTAAGCATTGGTAACACCAATGCTGATAAAGTAAACTATTGTATTTGAGTATTTGTGTCTAGGAGAAGGTACTATACCCAGTTCCTATGTTCGGCAGTTATAGACTGGGCTTTCTTGTACAAGAGAATAACAAATAAAAATCAATATGAACGATTACTGTATAATTATCCTTAAATTATTTTATACAATGCACCTAATAAACGTATGGCATTTTGAAACATGATGTGCAACAATTGTTACTGTAATTTGTGTGCATTTTGTTGTTAACTAAGATGATGTTATGATTTATTTGTTGTTATTATGCACGTGGACGCTTTGGACATATCTGGAGAAGGAAGAAATGGGTCTTCGGAATGATGGGAGTTAAAGACAAAAGGCGGAGACTAGTGTTGAAACTAGTGGAGAAACGATCAAGATGCCACCTTGTCCCTCTGATTAGACGGCATTTTAAGTCAGGAAGTAGCATCATGAGTGATGAGTGGAGGGCATACAGGAGAGTGCTGAGTAACATGGGGTACAACCACTACACCATAAACCACAGCAGGTGGTTCGTGAACCCCCAGACTGGCAGTCATACCCAACATATAGAAAGAGCTTGGTCGACCGTCAAAGGACATGTCCATGTACAGAGAGTTTGTTGGAGGAACACCTCAAGGTTCTTGAATGGTCATCTTGGCTTGGCTCTGCTCACCCTGATGGACTGCTTGGACGCTTGTTCAAGAATTTACACAAAGCCTTTCCAGTCTGAGTACCATTATGTCTTACCAAGTCTTTCATTTATGTCTGAGAAAAGCTTTTATGTTTAAATGTGTATCAGTCATTCTAAAGAGTCATTATTTTGAGTCCTAATTTTCTTCATGTGTGAATAAAATGTTTTGCTTGGTTCTGTTGCATCTTACTTTGAATTTCATGTGAAAAATGTGTATTAGGTCAGCGTGAATGTTATAACTCATTCATAAATGGACATGTAAATGGTAAATGGACTGTACATACTACATGTCGTTCACCCATTCCTACAGAGCAGTGTATGTTACTCTAGGAACTAACATGCATACACATTCACACACCATTGGCCATGCCATCAGGAGCAACTCAGGGTTAAGTATCTTGCCCAAGGATACATCGACATGTTGACTGCATGGGCTGGGATCGAACCCACAACCTTCTGGTTGAAAGACGACCGCACTCCCTCGCAGCCACAGTCGCCCCACATGTGTATGAAACTTAAAAACAATATACCCGTTCAGTAGTTATAAATGTTAGTGACGATGGTGATGTGTTTCACACTTTACAATATAAATGGTTGTAACTCATTAATAAATGGGAATGTGTTTTACACTTTACAAGGCTCCCTTTTGGCAGTTATACATGTTAGTAACACATTCATAAATGGTCATAAGAGATGCTAAGAAACATCAAGATGGAAGGGGGGAGAATCAACTCAGTGAACAACAGATACCAAGGATGCTGGCTGATGAAGAAGACGAAGTAAGCTAAGTAGCCAATATAAGGCTTAGCAGTACAGATCAATGTGGGCTCACTATTTGGCAAGCCACCGGTCACAGTTGCCCTGTTTATCTCATGTCTTATAAAAGCCACCACACACCAAGACGGCCGTCACGTTGGCACATTTCACTTATTTCTTTCAGAATGAGGAGAAAAGTATTAAAAGAGGTTAGAATCACTCCAAGTCTGGGCATGTTGAGAGCTGTACATACACACAAGGGGAGTTAGTCGGTTCGTAAGAGCCAGCATGCGGGACCGGGATTCTGGGATTTGTAGTCTTTCTAGTTGCGTATTAATCATAGTCTTATATTTCAACAGTTTTACGACAAACTGTGACTTTTTTGACATGGAAATTATTATTTGAGATTGACAAACATCATATGTCTAATTCGTGGCACAATTCAAACGGGATCGAAAGATAATCTTTCTCTCTCCATTGACTTCAATACAAACCTTTTTCGAAATAAGGTCCCATGGGTCCCACCGGAAGGGGAGGGACTTCGCCTCTCTATAAGGGTAGTCTTATTGTAAAGTGGTACCAAATGGGCTAATCTGGAATGACTACTTTTACTTTTTTTTTGATATTGTTATTTTACCTGCTATACTGCTTAGTCATTTATAGACAGGACTAAACCGATTTATTTTTATTTTATTCAGCAGTACAATACAATTATGCTCATTACTGTCTTTCCAATCTGTCTTTGTTTTCAGAACTGTAAATCCAGAGCTGAAGTCTTACGCCCTTGGAGTTCTGTTCCTACTCCTGAGACTGATAGGTAATGCATTTATTATATTCTTCTGTTTTTCATGTCTGCTCATTTAGGCTAACTTATATTCTTAGTATGATACTATATGTAGAATTACCTTTCAGTTGTGGCTGCAAAGGATTGTTTCTGACTTGTGTGATCTTAACACTAGAACCGCCAACGGGTCAATTTTACCCGCAGCTGTTTTTTGATTGTATGTAACTTTTTTTCAATAAAATATTCAAGTGACTATTCCTGAAAGTGTGTTATGTAGCACCCTCTGTTGTTAAAAATTGTCAATATGAAGTTATGAAGTTAGGGCGTTATGTATGAATGCAGCATAAGTCCTCGAGTTGACTGCCTGAACTAGCTCGCAGGCTTCGCCCCATATATCCGCCAGTGGGTAATATTTACCTCATAGAAAATGCAGCGTAACCATGACCTGTTGCTATAGCAACGCCTTTTTTCTACTGCTGTTCCTTATACAGTAGATAGAGAGATAGATTGAGAGAGAGAGAGAGAGATAGATAGATTGATTGATTGATTGATTGATTGATTGATTGATTGATTGATTGATAGAGAGATAGGTATAGATAGATCGATAGATAGTTATAGATAGATAGAGAGAGAGATAGAGAGATTTGTACCTAAACAAAACACAAGTCTAACACCAAGCGTTTAAATCAGCACTGGTAGCGATATTTTATACTTCATGCTATCTGCACAAACTATATCATATGAAAAGCTGAGAGTCAACAGATTCTATTGGTATAATTTTCATCCCTGTGCGATCAAAACTCACTGTTCTACATGATAAATAAAAGAAAATTGTACCTTGCAAATCAATTGCGGGTAAATTTGACCCGTTGGCGGTTTTAGGTATACATCGACCTTTGGCGGTTCTAGTATCAACATATAAACGTACGTATAAATCCAGAACGATGTAAAATACAATAGTCAGAATTCAATATAAATAAAAGACAGATTCAATAATTTCATCTTTTTGTCTAACACAACATCTTGGTAACTTTAATATGACGTCTTGAATGAAAGCTAACATGCCGATGTATTCTCAGTTTGTACTATGCAATCAAATATAATCCCCCACTAAATCCTACGACACAAAACCGCTTCTACACTTACCTTGAAGCGTTGAAACCTTAAAGTAATGTTATGCACCTTTCTCTGGTTACCTTGTGCCATTTGGGTTTTGATGGCTGAATATTTGGCATTTACTCTCCTTTAAATGCTAGAAGGTCTCTCAGAGGGTGCGTACCTTAGGCTGTTTCCATGAGCAAAAAAGTCCTTAGACTGTTTCCATGAGCAGTACAGTGAACATCATTGTAGATGTAACAACAAATCTGCTTCAAACCGGGATTGTGTTTGTTGGCGTTTAGCCTTTCAAATTCCTTTTCACTGATTTCATTAAAAAGAGTTTGCCCTGATTGAATGATTAAAAAAGACTCAACCATTCAAAATCGAGGATTTCCTTTAAACAAGCCCTATTATGCTTTTGGCGGTTTTCCCTTTCCTGTAGTGTGTTATATAGGTTTGTATGTATGTAAATGGTCTACAGAGGGAGTTTTTTTCTCCAGGCACAGGCAGGATAAGACATATCTTTATATTTATTATCCTGCTTTTTGTACATTAAAGCATATAACTGAAGAGGCACATAATACAAATATGAACCTGGAAAGGGCATAGAACGGCCCCTTTAAAACTAACCTCATCTGTCTGGATATAAGACACATGTAAATGCTATGCTTGTTGAACTCCTCACCTGCTCTCTGTGCACCATCCTCTCCTGCTGCAGGCTTCATCCCCCCCCCTCTGATCTTCGGCATGGGCATCGACTCCACCTGTCTGTTCTGGAGCTCTGTCTGCGGGGAGAAGGGAGCCTGCATGCTGTATGACAACGTGGCCTACAGGCACCTGTACGTCAGCATCGCCATCGCCCTCAAGTCCTCTGCCTTCATCCTGTACGCCACCACGTGGCAGTGTTTAAGAAAGAACTACAGGAAATACATCAAGAACAGCGAGGGCTACCTCACGCCCACCGAACTCTTCGCCTCCAATGTGACTCTGGACAATTTGGGCAAGGAGATCACCCAGAACCCAGCCAACAGGACAAAGTTAATTTACAACCTGGAGGACCAAGATATGAGTGACAACATGGAGTCAGTTTTATAGTGGAGGTCTGCACCGGGACTGGAGCTGAGGTGGTTAATGTGAAACTGATCTGATGTTTCTTTGGTGTCGTATCAGTGTAGAAGAATGTTCTCAGTAAGGCTCTTCTCACCTAAAACATCAGACATATTGAAAAAAATTAAGAGATGTTCCCAAAATGCTCTATATCCTCATTGCACTTTTTTTGCTAAAATACAGATATCTGGTCCTTTTTTGTCATAAACTGACTCTCACATTTTTTGTTGCCTTTCACATAACTTAATTTGGCAGTAGAATACAGATTGACTTTGGGAAAGGAATGACTCAGCAGTTAATTAATCACACCACCAATCAGCCAGCACGCCCCTCAGACATCTTCTTTAGTTCAACTTCATTAATAGCTCAGTTAAAATTGCAGTCATTAGGTTCAGATTTATAAGGAGATAAGAGCTTTTTGAGAAGCAGCAATTTGAAATGTGTTATTTTCATAAGCTTTATTAGACAGTTTATTTTCCTTTAAGAAGGAAGTACCTCTCAGGTCTGATGACAGATAGAAATGATTGCAGTTTAGCTTCGGTGTTTATCATTAGCTGATCATATTTCAGCTCATGTTTGCAGCACTTTTTCAGACATACAGATCTCACTCAGCTGTTTAACTTCACAAATAATGAAAGAGAGATATGCATTGATTACAGAGGCCAATGCAGGAGCACAACACATTAAGCAAGAAGCAACAAGAAGTATAAGTAGGAACTAGGAAGGAATAATTAAGAATAATGGGGAAATAATAAAGCAATGGGCAATATATAAAAGTAAATATAATGTATATTATGGAACCTTCTTTATTAAAAACAAACCAAATTAATGGAAGATTAATGACAGTTTCATAAATCATGTATTGTTATATTATACAACAACAATATTTATAGATTTCAGAAACTGATTTTCATTTGGCAAGAGCAGAGGCCATGGTGCCTCAAAGGGTGGATATCTCATTTTGGAACGAAACTCTTCACTTTGAGTTGCACAAATTGCTCAGATTTAAAAATAATGATAAAGAGTGTTTTTCGATACATTTCACTGTAATTGGCCTGCATTGTTCTAGAGGGTATTTTATAGGATCTGTGGAAGATAGAAGAGTGTTGACTTAGTATGTATTAATTATCCCTTTACTGTGTCATAGTGTGGAGTTTTACAATGAATGCTGGACAAGACTGTTTTTATTTTTATTTTACTTCACAGCATTTATTTATAGTCAGTCTTTTCTCTTTAAAATGTATACAAATTAGGTCCAACTTCTAAAAGTAAATATATTTAACAAAGAAATTCTAGGTGTTTAGCTTACGATATTAAAAGCAATGGACTATGAGAGAGGAAACAGGGGTTTGGTTGTCAAACAATGAATGTTGATTCAGTAACTGAACCTGTGACATTCAGTTTCACCACTCTCACCGATTAAACCCGTAGAACCGTTATAACTCCAGCCAGGAACACTCACAAAATTAGACAGAAATACAGTTTCACTTGGTCGTGGTATTCTACTCCTGGGGACGCCCCCCCGCAGCAGTAATGCATGGAATACACAGCACCAGGATAAATAACAAGCAGGGACCATTGCATATAAGACTCTCCAGGGTACTTGGATGCAGTGGGGTCAGAGCAGGTGGAGGCTGTGGGGGAGGGGGTCTTCAGTAATAGAATCAGTTACAGCAGCAAAGCTCACACGTGCGTACACACTGAGAGTGTGAAGGCATTTAAGGGGAACGCCAAGTCAGGGCACTGAGACGTGATGATTGTGATGGGCTAGCTGTCAGCAGACACAGCACAGCATGACGCACAGTGTCCAGACAGAATTAGTTCATTTAAAGCATGCTGGTAATGCATGCAATGATACAAATAAATATTCAGTATGTCACTAAGCTGCACAGACTCTGTGGTTTGGCGGCCATGGTTACGGTTAAATTGAAATGTAAATACAATGGCCTCCAAATTCTATTTTAGACCATGGAAACGCTTTATAATGCATACTGCATTGTGATGTTTTAACGAACCTCAGCTGACTCATAATCACTCACACTGCAGTGATTGTCTAAACAGAATTTTTTCTTTTTTTGCCGAATTCCTTGGGATTCGGATTTCGGACATATCCAGTTTATATAGAGAATATTATTGTTTTTCTTGGCTTACTTTGTAAGTATCTAATATGTTTTGCATCAAAAATATGGACCTTTGTCCAGCCACTCACCATCGCTATAGATTTACTCCCTATGATGTTAAAGGTGGGGGTTAAAGGTGTGGTTTTACATTTTGGGAAATATGGTGAGTCCCTTGCCCAGTATTAGACAAGAAGATAATACAAATCTCATGTTTGTACGGTAAAAATAAAGCTAGAGCCAGTGGCTGATTAGCTTAGCATAACGAATGTAAATAGAGGCAAATTGCTAGCCTGCCTTGTCCATGAGTTAAAGTCATGCACAAAACCCATCGTACATATTTTTCTTTTTTTTCAGGTTGAACAAATTAGACATAAGGTCTTAATAGACTAGCTTTGAATCTACTATAGGTGTATTTCATTACTTACTTTCCTCCCACAGTTGTTTCCGTCTGTGTGCTAAGCTAAGCTAACCACCCACTGGCAGTAGCTTCATATTTACCGTTCAGGAACGAGAGAGGATCTTTTTATCTAATGCTCGCAAAAAACATATTTTCCTAAAATGTCAGACTATTCTTTTGAGTTAAAGTTCCATGATTCAGTCTCATTGTATGCTAACGCTCAAGTTTTATGAGCACTTTTTTTGTGGAATTTATCTTCGATCCAAACTACTCGTGTGCTCTTAGTTTAGCACTTCAATTAACTAATAGTATAAGATTTAAACTATACTTTGACGATGCTTCAGCATCATAAATATTAAATAATATATAAAATGGGGGGAAAAAGACAGTTGTTAGAAAATGTTGGAGATCAACAGTGGACCTACACAGAGCCATGCCAGACCTGACTACTGTCTGCCTGCTGTGATGTGAACAAAGAGAGTAGGCTATAAATACAGATTTTTAGCATAGTAGTAAAACTTAAATACTTAAAATGGAATGATTTTTCGGCACTGATTTTTTTTTTTAAACAGTTTCCAGGCAAAGATTTGGACTGAAGGGAAGATTGGATCCTAGCAGGACATACAGGACAGCAGGACATTTTGCTAGGATGTGCAAACAATTGCAAAGAGAGTTTCTAAGGCTGCTAAGTAACATTACCAGCTGGCCACCAGCTCCTCCTCCGTAACCCCCAACAGGTGGTGCTGTCTTTGATATCTGTAACGTCCAGTGTGTCATAGTGCTGACTCCTCTGTACATAATAGTGCCATACAAGTGCCAAAGTGACACCATAGAAGTGTTTCTGTAATGTCCTGCAGAGAACTTTGTCTTTACCACGCTGGAGCTCAGAGCAGATCCTCCAGCTGTATGTAGCCTTTCTGTGATATCCCTCCACTTACTTTCACCATATCATACAAAAAGTGTCCCAAAAACATATTGCCTATAAAGTTTTGTATATGGGTCTAGAAAACCATATTATTTAGGGTGTAATAACTGTTAATATGTAGAACTTTTCTACTAGTGAAGGTATTGTCTACTTTAGATTAATCTCTCTTTCCATCAGTGGCAAAGCTGATAACTGTTTGTTGCTTTGGTCCAACTAAAAACAAAACTTTGCTTGAAACAAGTGGCACCAATGTTGAGCCTCCGTCTGACATTGTAAAGTAGATGAGGTTGACTGTACAGAAATCAGCCGATCTTCACTGATAGCAGTCTTGCACCTGTGCCTGGATATTGAGCTCTACTCTGAGACTTCCTGATGTTGTGCCATATCAACCTGTGCAGTGTAATATTCAACACTTGCAAAGAAAAAGCCAACATATTCTAAGTCTGTCTAACGCGCTGGCCAATGTGACGGCGCTCGCTTGACCTTGTATTCACCTGCGGCGACAGGACTGTTTTGCCTTGTGATGAGAAAATAACTTTGGAGCATAAATGTTTTTTTACATCATATTTTTCTCATTATTCTCTTTTGATGACCTTGCCTGGTGGTAACAGCAGGTTGATTTTTATAGCGGAATCTTTAGTGACAGAAGTATGGGCATATGAAGAGTTTACTGCCAAAATACGACATTTCTGGGCAAAAAAAGTCCTGAGCTTTATCATTCAAGAGACGTTTTAACATCAATGGAGAATTAACCTGTAAATAGTCCCATGATTAGTTTTTGTTGCGATCATTTATTTATTACGAATGGTCAATTTTTTTTAAATGACGGATGTTATTTTAGCAGCAAACTCTTCGTATGAAGACAGATAAACCTTTGGTTTGAGCCTTTAGGCAGCATGTTGCCTTTGATTAAAGTGAAACCACATGCTAACCATGTTAGTGACGGTTTTCGAGTGATGTGTTTGCTTATGTTGTGGGTGATATTCAATGTGTGAATTTCATGGCTCTTTGCAGGGGACCTTTGAAAAGAAAAGGGCATTGAAATAAGAAAACATCACCTATATTTTCTAAGCATCACTAAAGATTTTTAGATATGCTGTTTTATGTTCTGTATATTTCTTGAAAAAGATTACATGATTGTATGTTTATTGTAAATACATTAAATATACTATTTTTGTTTTTAAAATGACATTTTCTTTTGCCTCACAACTATGATGATTTCCTGCTGAAACTCATTGTCACTGAGAGGTGGTTTTCACACCATTGAAATATCAGTTTTCATATTTAGTATGCATGAATCCCATCAATTATTCACCCACGGGACACCTACACTGTCAAACCAGCCAGAAATATGTTCACTAGATAATGTTAACACGTCAAGATGATAAGTTGTGTTAAACAGTTCTGCAGCCACAGAGTCATTGTGGCTCTCTGAGAATCTTTTCAGGCACAGTGACAATTACCATGCTTATTTTAAAGCGGCAAGAGACAGAAGATAATGTTAATTACAGAATGTATGGCTGTAGAGTATTGACACAATGGGCGTTTAGATTGGGGGGATTCATATTTCTTCCAAATTTCTTGAGTTTATCCAAGAGCTGTTGAGACATTGAGAAAAAGTGTGAG
Source organism: Gobionotothen gibberifrons (assembly GCA_943591055.1). NCBI lineage: Eukaryota > Metazoa > Chordata > Actinopteri > Perciformes > Nototheniidae > Gobionotothen > Gobionotothen gibberifrons. Next base: position 85,262 of record CALSBZ010046934.1, read on the forward strand.
CCTCATGGCCATGCTAGAGAAAAAGTCAAGGTATTTCAAAAGTCATTGGGATTCATCATCAGGGGACAATGGTTGTCTGTATAAAGTTTGATGGCTATCTATTTAATATATTTTGAGATATTGTAATGTTGACCAAAGTGGTGGACCAACCAACTTTGCCATCCCTCGAGCCATTCCATTGTGGCTAAAACCATGCAAGGCACAGAAGCATTAGCAATATTCAGTCAAATTATTATGAATATGCCTCCCTGTATAAATTGCATTCACTATTGGGGTTTGGGACCCTACAGGGTTGTGTGAGTGGAACAATCTTTTCAAAGTTGCTTTAATCTTGACAAACATCCTACGAAAAATTAGTTCAACCAAACAATCTATTAAGGAAACTAAAGTGCAAATGTGCATCTGCATACCGTGACATGGGGGTCATTCATTGTGGAATAATGATTTGGAGAAAATGAGAAATTCCATTTGAATTTTTTCAACAATTTTTCGATGCAATGTGATTTGGTTTCCTGTATACCATCCCTGTGATAAAGGGCTGTTTTCACTGGGCGAATGCTTGGTCAATTAGGGCGAAAGGTTATTTCTTCCCCGTCTAAACACACTGACAGAAGAAGATAAATCCTGACATCAGTTTAATTGAAATGTGCTTGTGCTTTGCCATGATCAAATTCCCTGTCATCCAAGCCCTGTGGTTATCCACGGGCTTCCCTGCCGGGCTTTACGGCAGCCAGTGGAGATAATAACCGGGGTTATGGATTGACCGGTGGATCACCTTGTACTGCTGCTTTGAGGGAGCCATGTTCGGGGCCAGGGCTCAGCGTTGCTTGTATGCGAGAGCCGGGGCTGAGAGCTCTCCTGTTTCTCGAGTGCAGACGGGGTCTTGCCGGGGCCACGGTGCAGTGAAATGGAAAGCATGCCATTCCCTGTTCCGCTTGATGCCGAGTGACTGTGAGAGGTTGTGTCATGTTCCTTGGCTATTGACTCAATGACTTAGGACTTCACGTCGAAAGCCTGAACCCGTGCGGGCTCTCTGCGTGCTGACAGAGAAATGTGTCTTCCACTTGTCTTCACATTGACCTGAGGACACTGCTGAACTGACGTGTCCGCATCCCCAAAGTCTCACCTCCTGGACCCAGGAGTAACCTTTCCACGACCTTGCCTGTCTTTCATGCTCTGTTAGTCGTGGCTCTGGCCTGCTATCTAAACAATTCTCTCATCTTGTTTTTTTGTCTTTTTCTGATATACTGTAGCTATGGATTACCTGTCTGTGACAGTCAACCCATTCAGCTTCCACTACACGGATGACATGGCTTAGGATCCAGCCTTACGTGCCGCATATTATTCACTGTCACAGTGGGTTCGAGAGTCAAGGCACAGAGTAAGCACAGACCATTAGCTGGTCCTAAAATGACAGCTCAAAGAGCCAAACAGTCATGGCTGCCTCCGCCTTCAGGTTCATCCACAAGACAAAATCACCATGTGCCCTTCATTTGTTGGACAAATGAGGATATCTGGACTTCTCTTGCTGCAAATAAATTATTATGTATTCCTCTTTACATTGTATGCAAAAGGGTTATTCTGCATATTTGACTAATGGATGTCTTGTGACATGGCTCCGACAGCTGACCTGATTTATTGCAAGGTTCCCTGCATTGTTTAAAAAAAAAACAATCTGACTCAGTGACAAAAGCCCAATTATGGCTTCCATGCAGAAAAGGTCCATATATACAAGATGTGAAATGCAAATCCAGCTGCTAGCTGTCCTTGCTCTCTTCTAATCTAATAATGTGATCCATCATTTCAGCAGCAACGGATCTACACCACAGGCAGTGAAAATAATCCCACAGAGGATTAGTATGAAGATGTTTGCATATCTACATACAGTCCTGAGAGGCTCTATTGGGAGAAATAAATACCGGAAAAAAATTATAGTTTGTAATTCCTTTGCATTTTCTTGGAAAAATACTTTGCTGATTACATATTTCCAGAGTTGTTGATTGTCAGTAACCTTCCAAACATGCATTTGACATCCATTACCAGTATAGATGCCTAGGGAAGTAAGACACCATCTTTGAGGCAGGGAGGAAACCTGTAAAACTCTGTGTTTCCTGTTAGCATTAGTGGCGCTGTTGGTTGAGGGATGGTCCTGTTGCAGAATCATCCATTACCCTGATGAGCCCGCGGCCCCTGAGCTACGACAGCACAGCCACAGGATGAGCGAGACAGGCGACTGCCACTATTTGTTCTGCTAAAGCATTCATCACACTAATTACCCATGGTGCCAAGCCGCTCCTGTCGCCCACTGAAGCTCTGGCTGCTCGTTTGGAACCGAGGTGAGAAAGGGAAAACCTCAGATGAGTCCAAACACAAGGCTGTCCTCTTTTTCCCCGGCTCTCCTGCACATAATTAACTCCAGCAACTTGACAAATTGGAATGATGAATCTGGCCTCTATGAATAGATACAAATACATGATCAATCAAAAACGCCGGGCAGTGTGCGCAGTCTGAGGAAGTGTGCTGCTGTGAAGGACAAAATAAGTGTATTTGCCTTTGAATGACATTTGGTCCTGTAGTGAAAAAGTGAGAGGGATTGTTTGTGTCTGTTGTGTTGGTTGCAAAATCTCACAATTTCATCCTTTAAGTGCCAAAGTAAGACCGTTATATTCCATGCACATTGCCAGTTTAAAGGAGTATGCAACCTAACTCTCATCGTCTTGGAAAACTATAACTATTTCCCAAGATAGATGCAAGGAGACAGACTCTTTGACTTGCAGTCCTTTATACCATCTGACTTTGAGAAGCACAGAGAAAAACGTGTGTTTTCATGTCGTTCAGAGAATCCCCCAACTGCCTGTGTCCCTCCTGGCCTTATCACAGCCGTCTGAACAAATGTACTGTAGCATCCAGTACATCAAAACCTTCCAGCATCACCTCACACACCAACAGAGCAGGGACAAGGATACCCCAAATCCTACTTTGTTTTAGTGTTGCTCTCCAACCAGACCAAGACACTTGGGTAAATAGAACGTAGAAATTGTTGGTAGACTCACATGAATCCTTAGATGCATGGGTCATATTGTATTATGTTATTTTACTTTATTTTATATTATGGTAACACTTTATATTAAGGTACACAAATTAACCATCAACTAGTTGTTAATTAACATGCATATTAGCAGTATATTGGCTCTTTATTAGTCATTATAAAACACTTATTAATGCCTTATTCTACATGACCATATCCTACAAGTAATAAGCCATTAGTTGAGAGTTTTTCCTCAATAACCCTCTAATTAGTGCTTATTTGTTGCAAGTAAGGAAGTTGTTGTACATGAGTTTGGGTCTTAATATACGCTGCTCAATATGGGCCTAATAAGGCAGTAGTACCACAAGAATAGTAATTCTCCCATAATAACACTTAACAAATATGATCTATTCTTATGTAACAAGACATGAAACTATAAGTGTTCATTGTGTCTAAATAACTCAAAATTAGGTATTTATATCTAAGAACATGTTCCCTATTCTAAAGTGAAGTCTTGTTCATAAC
>CALSBZ010046934.1:88824-136380 GCA_943591055.1 Gobionotothen gibberifrons
GTTCCCTATTCTAAAGTGAAGTCTTGTTCATAACCAATAAGCTAGTAATTTGACTCTAATTGACCTGAACAGGTTCCCTATTCTAAAGTTGCCTCCTCTTCACACTTTGTAAACCTTATAGCACACAACTACTGAAATGAACCTCAACAGCACATGAACAAAGTAGGCTCACGTTGAAATATCTGTTTTATTAATGAACCACTAAAGAGAGGTTCAGACACATCCCAAAACATGTCAAGTTTCTCCAAGGCTGAGAACACATAATGCAGCCTGTACTTTTTAATAAAAACAGATTTTGAACAGATATTATGTATTTGTGATCATACTGTGTGACCTGCTTACATGTACTTACACAATAGGTGTACTGTTCTTTCTATGTGTTGTACTGTCTCAGTGTGAACATAGATCAAACATCCAGCCAAACTCTTTTGAGAGCCAGGGAAGGTGCAGACATTCTCCTTTATTGACTTATTTGCAGTCCACTGACATTCAAACGGAGTGAAACGATAAAACTGAAGTTACAAGGCACTTAATGATCTCATACATGCAAGAGTAACATACACAGATTAAAACATAGGACCGCTAAGTGTAAACAAGGTAAATATAGCTAATGCTAGCTAGCTGTGCAATAAGCATGTACATTACAGGCTAGTATGGCTAACGCTAGCGTGTATGCTAACGCTAGCGCGAATGCTAAAGCTAGCGCGAATGCTAACGCTAGCGCGAATGCTAACGCATTTCCTCATTGAGTTTAAAACATCTCCAAATGTCATCACATAAACACAATACATGTTACTAATCCTTACAGTGTAAGTGGCTTACACTTACACTTACAGTCATTGCTTTCTGACGGACTTGGCCAATTTACTCTTCAGGTTGCATAGGAAAATTAGAAGCAGTGTAGGCTACTGCCATGCTATTCAGTTCACTTTCTCCTACTTCCTGTACCCGGTTTCCTGTCTAACCTTCAGTACACATTTTACAAAAATATAAATGTGCAAATATGAAACATACAGTTCAATATCACCTTGCTATTGGTAGCTGAACTGTCAATACCCCAAAACATATTCTTAGATATAAATACCTAATTTTGAGTTATTTAGACACAATTAACACTTATAGTTTCATGTCTTGTTACATAAGAATAGATCATATTTGTTAAGTGTTATTAAGGGAGAATTACTATTCTTGTGGTACTAGCCTACTGCCTTATTAGGCCCATATTGGGCAGTGCATATTAAGACCCAAACTCATGTACAACAACTTCCTTACTTGCAACAAATAAGCACTAATTAGAGGGTTATTGAGGAAAAACTCTCAACTAATGGCTTATTACTTGTAGAATACGGTCATGTAGAATAAGGCATTAATAAGTGTTTTATAATGACTAATAAAGAGCCAATATACTGCCAATATGCATGTTAATTAACAACTAGTTGATACCTATATTATTGTTTAAATGTTTTTTAGTTTTTTTATTCATCACATTTTCATTCTTGTTTGAGCCTGTCTGGTTGTTTACTTGGATACTTAGCCAGGTAAGCTAAACTAAGTTAAGCTACGTTAAGCTACTAAACTACTTGGTTATGGCAAAAATTCATCCTTCATAACAACTTTTTATGTGGGTTTTTAATTGTATTATAAGTACTGATGCTGCTTCTTTGGAAGGCAACAATAGTCCAAAAAATCTACACCGCTATGTGCGTTAATCCAGATAATGAGTTCTGGTCTAAGTGAGGTCAAAGGTTAAATAGGGCTTTGTACAATTCTTAATGAAGGATCCCTGCACTCCGCCAGGATGACTCTACTTACATCTAGGAAGGCTGTCAGTGTGGGTTATCATTGGACACTGACCTGTAGCACAATGTGCGTCTCAGGCATGTAATCCTCCACATGGTGAACGGTGGTGCGAGTCAGAGGTCGGCAGTCTGGGGTTAATGAACGGTGAAAGTTGGTGCGATGGTCACAGGTGAAGCAGTAGATGAGATGTGCCAATCTAACTGACAAGTTATTGTAGGAATCAGCTTTGATAAGCCTAAGAGATCATACCCTTGTGTCGCCTAAATAAGGACTTTTTTTGACATTTTATGACATACTACATTCTACAATCACTAAAACTGGCTACTGTCACCTCCATCCTACAAAAACCTGGAGAAAAGGGTAATATCCGACCCATCTCAAATCTCCCTTTTCTGTAAAAAATACTGGAACGCGTAGTCTCCATCCAACTGAAAACCCACCCCAACTCTTATAACTTGTACTGTATGAGCCATTCCAATCCAACTTCCGTTCACAACGCAGCACCGAAACAGCCCATCTCGAAACCTCCATCAACATCACAGATACTGCCCTATCCTGACTTATCTCACCAGGAGACCAAAGTTCTTCAACATCAACATCTGCATCTCCTTCCCCGCTACCCTGTCCCAAGGCGTCCCCCAAGGTACAGTGCTTGGGCCTCTCCTCTTTATCCTGTACCTTCTCCCACTCAGTAACATCATATGCCACCATGGCCTCCACTTCCACTGCTACGCCGTCGAAGTCCAGCTATACATCTCAACTAAATTAATCACCACTGCAAGTCGCTCCACTCTCACCGACAGCCCCACAGATATAAAAACTTGGATGAAATGCAACTTCTTAAAAAATCAACTGCGATAAATCTGACATGCTCATCATCGGTCCAAAATCCCAAAAACAACTTCTGCCTCACCATCAACAACTCATCATCCAAACTCCTGAATATCTTCAGTACATCCAGAATTCTGCTAGTTGCCCACTCACCAGTTGACTTTTCAGAAAGATTTTAGTGCGACTTCCCAGAATTTTTTTCAACATACTACACTATGGCTTTTTCTCAACATACTTCACAATGACATTTTGGAAATATTTTCAACACTATGGCTTTTTTTTTCCTTACAGACAATACAACTTTTTCTATATTTCGACATACTGTGTAATTTTTTGCAAATGTTTGCCATACTACTATATTTAGTTTTTTTGGAAATACTTTAGTATGAGTTTTTTTTCATATTTTGGACATTAGTATAGTATAGGATATTTTCACATACTGTGAAGTTTTTTTCTGTGATTTTTTTCGACTTTACTATGTTGTTCTTTTTGAAATGTCAACATACTGTACTATGAGGTATTTTAAATATTCAACATACTTTATTATATCATTGCTATGCCTTTTTTCGACATACTATACTTGAACGTTTTTATCAGAAAATGTCGACATGCTATACTCTGTCGTTTTTAACATACTATGATGACATTTTGTATATTTCTGAAATAGTATACTATGTAATTTCTCCTGAAATTAATTCCATACTATGTTGTTTTTTCTGAACATTGTGACTTATGGTGATGTCTTATGTCTTTTTGCATATTTTTTACATACTATAATATGTCATTTTTTTAGCATTTTTTCAACAATAAAATTCTACCACTGAAACAAATACACCACAGAAGAATGCCTTTGAAACAGTCAAATTCATTTATTACAAGAACATATACAAAATATACAAATAAAAATCCTAGGTTGAAAGGCAGAAACACCAGCAGCCCCAGCACCAGAGATCTCTCTCTTCTGCTGTTGGCAATGGAACTTTTAAGCACTTCATTTTCCATGTGTCCATCCTACATCTCCCTGCACCATGCAGGACACCTGGGCAGAGGTACCAACACGACATACTATACTTCAAACTATTTTTTTTTTTACATATTTTCCCCATACTTTTCTATTACATTTTTAAGCAATTTTTCGATATACTGTGTCATTTTTTTGCACATTTTGGACATATTAGTCCATTTTGTTTTTTTCCCATATTTTGGACATTAATATATGATATTGTATAGTATATTATCAACATGCTATACTGTGACGTTTTCGTCTGATATTTTCTGTACTATACTATGTTGTTTTTTGGGGAATTTTCGACTGACTATTATATTTAATTATTTTTAAATGTTTTTTGACGTACTATACGTGCGTCTTTTTTCTGAAATGTTTGACATATGCTCTGTTTTTTTTTCTCATATTTTCAACATACTACACTATGTTGTCTGTTTTCACAGAATTAAACCAACCTAAAGTCCTCAGTTTGGTATAAAGATTGCCTGCTATTTTTTATTTCCTATTTTTTATTTGGCAATAATATTTATTAATTGAGTTGTACTAACCATTTTTCATTAATTTAACAATAGTTGTTCAATTAAGTTGAACTTACTATTTTGTATTCATTTATAATAGTTTTAATTGGGTAAAACTTTTTTTTACAAGTTAATAATAACTATTGAATTGAGTTATACTCAAATATAGAATTTTTTTTGAAATACGTTATTTTCTTGCTTATTTTCGACATACTGTACTATCAATCAATCAATCAATGTTTATTTATATAGCCCAATATCACAAATGTTACATTTGTCTCAGTGGACTTCACAGTTTGTACAGAATATATGACAATACGACACCCTCTGTCCTACCCTCACATCGTACAAGGAAAAACTTCCAGAGAAAACCCCACAATTTAAAGGGGAAAATGGGAGAAACCTCAGGGAGAGCCACAGAGGAGGGATCCCTCTACCAGGACGGACAGACGTGCAATAAGATGCCGTGTGTAAATCGAAGAGATAATACATTTTACAGCTTAGGTAGACCAAATGTTTGGAAATGCATGTGTCTATAATAAGTAGATGAATCCACGAGGATGTTAACAATGCTGTGGGAGCCATCAGGGAAGTAGTATGATGAGAGTCAGGCAGGACCGCAGAGACAGGTTCAGCCACGACTCGAAGTCCATGACTCAAATCCAGAACTCAGGATAGAGGATCCAGGACTCAGGACCACAGCAACAGGATTAGCCTCGACTCAGGATCCCGGCATAGATAGACACCAAAAAGACATTTGGGGAAGCTGGGTTATTTGGAACATGAGAGTACACAGGTACAGACAGAGAGAAGAAGTAAGGTCCATCCCCCCGACAGTTCAAGCCTATAGCAGCTAAACTAACGTGTCTACGTACATGCACTCCCTTAGGATAGGTCGAGGGAAAAAGGATAGCAAGTAAGAAGTAAGGAACAGAGGTGGAGAGGCACGTCGTGTCTACGTACATGCACTCCCTTAGGATAGGGTGAGGGAAAAGAGTAAGAATTGAGATGTATGCGCCACATCTATACCATGAGCGCATTGCTCCAAAAAGTGTTTCTGGCACTGACACCAATCAACAGTTGTGCGTCGACTCGGCAGGGATCAAGGCACATATGCCTCTCCCTGCTTCCACCGTCTACACACACAACCAAATTACATACCATCAGTAAGGAAAAAGAGTAAGAACTAAGATGTATAGGTGAAGAGGCACAACGTGTCTACGTCAATGCACTCTTATTCGATTATTTTATCACGGATAGGCTGTCTGCCGCCCGAACACAAACTGGAAGCTGATTCCACAAAAGTGGAGCTTGATAAGAAAAGGCTCTGGCTCCCATTGTACTTTTAGAGACTCTAGGAACAACCAACAACCCTGCATTCTTGTGTTTTTATCTGAAATGTTCGACATGACGTTTTTTATTATAATTTTCGACATACTGTACTGTGTCGTTTTGCATAATTTGAACATACATATGTATGTTGTGTTTTTAAAAATATATAGAAATACTATACTCTGTCGTTTTTTGGCATATTTTCGACATTAACACGATGTAGTCTTTTCTGAAAAAATCCATTTACTATACTGTAATTTCTTTGCATTTTTTCAACATACTATTCTATGTGTTTTTTTCTGAAAATGTCCACGTAGTCTGTCATTTATTCGCATTTTTACAACATATTAACTATGTATTCTTCCCAGAAATGTTCGACTATGCTGTTTTCCTAAAAAAAAATGGTATTCACAGAATACAAAACCAACAAAAAGTCCTCAGTTTGGTATAAAAATGGCCTGCTATTTTATTATTATTTAATAATAGTTATTTACTTTAGTTTAACTAACCATTTTTCATTAATTTACCACTAGTTATTCATTTAAGTTCAGTTTTTGTTCTGACTTTTCGGATATTTTCGACATAGTCTACGCTGCCATTTTCTCTCATGTAATAATAATACAGATAAATAAAAAATAAAACAATACTACAATGAGTTTTTCATGGCATTCATGTGATGTGTATTTTGAGACAACTGTGAGGACTTTTTGGGATCAAGGACCCCCAACAACATACAACACAGTGTATTCACAGATAAACTCACCAACACCAACACCACATTCAAAAACCAATACAGACATAACAAGTTGCTGATGTATCATTATCCCAAACTATAATGTTGTGTTTGTTTTACGTTGTCGGGGCCAACAGGTCAGGGCGTGACATTCCTGGATGTGAACGCTCACTGACTCTTTGACAAACACCAGACATTGCAGAAGGATGTGAGAGAGAAGCTACAGTGTACTTTTAGATCACAAACACTAATCTCATTAGCATAATGAGCTTACACTACACATATTGACTCTGCCAAGAGTGCTACTGCGTTTCCTAGAAGACAATAATCTATCTCAACACAATTCTAAAATACTCAATAATATTTGACCTCTGATGTATTTTTTCACTGAAGTATATCATTTTGGATTACAAAAGTACATTTTCAGGAAAGGGACATCACTTTTTGACCATCCTTATGTGTGTGGGTCTTCATTTGGCATCTTCAATCACAGTCATTATTGTTTTACCACTGTATACACTTGGTAGGTTTAACAGATACTGATATGGTGCCATTGGTTGGTTAGAGGGGGTAAAGAGTTTAGAAGAGAGCTGTACATGTACGATATTTGTTTGTGTGGCAGCTAGTCAGCCACTGTCTCCCACTGTGCCATAAACAGTTATATCCTGGTGGCTTTGCACAAACAGCAGGCCTCTCCTGGCCATACTCTCTCTCAATTCATCTCCAATTGGCTAGCTTTCAGCTCCCCACATGTGATAAGTCTTAAAGGGCACCGGTTCACCAAAAACAAGAGGGGGTTTATCATCTCTAAACTCCTAAATCTGTGATTAATGGTAACTGGACTTGTCGCTACATAGGGGAGAGTTCAGGGAATTAAACGTGGAGGAATGCATCATCCGTATCCAGCGTTATAAACACTTTAGCCTTGACCTTCCACTGTTGATTGGTCTTGGACGTCAGCCGTGTGTGTTGTTAACAGGCGGAGCAGAGCTTTTTTTGTGTGTGGGCAGTCACTGGATGACTGCAAAGCTGGCCGTCTGGAAGAACGTGCCGCACACTCTGCCTCAGGACTCATGGAGCATGAGTCAATGCGGAAAGGGCCGTGCAGACATTTTCACATGGCGATGACTTGCTTCCAAAAGGCCTACATGAACATCAAGATGATTTAATCTCTTAATAGAACACCAAATTGACAGGAATCATCCTTAGCAACCCTGGTGCAGAAACGCATCAAGAGCTAAAAGTAGTGAGACACAGATGGCAAAACAACACTGTACAAATGACATGCAAAACAGTTGTGAATGCCTATGTTCAACCATGCATACAAGCATGGGCTTCATCTTTAAATGTAGGCAGATGGGTTAAACTTTCTTTCTGTCTAAGAACTTGATATTGATTGAATCAGACTACTATTTAGATTTGACATTGAGGCATGGCAAAGAAAAACTTGTTAGTCTTTGTGTTTGACTCCAATGTCTTTTATTGTTATCAAACTATTTTGAAGTGCAATTCCAGGCAAAACAATAACCAAAAGTTTTTATTAGATGTATTATTAAGAAGATGTCAAATGTGTTTTTGTTTTTTTCTTGTTTTCACTTTATTTGAAAGAGAGACACCCATCTGACTGCAGGGAATCCTTGTCAAAGTCAATTAACTATTTAAAATCAATAAAAATATGTATCTATAACGTAAACGTTTTGATAGCATGCCTATACTGAAAACACCCTTACAATAACAGATGTATTCACCTTAATTATCAGACCTAAAAACAAATATATATGTCTCCTCTCCCAACTGACACTATACAAAATCAAGTATCTCCTCAAGTCAAGTGTGTCATAAGGTGATTTCCTGTGTAATTTACTGATGACACTAGGTGGCATCAAATTACTGCATTTGGGATCTGCTGCACTCCTCATGTGAGACTAATGAAGTGTGAGTGTAAGTCCTCTCATTATATTTCAGTGTGACAGACAATGGTCTGTCAATACCACTGCAAATATTGAAGCAAATCATGTGAAGCACACACTCCTACCAGAACAGCTCAGGGGAAGCTAAGACCTCACTCTACACTCGCCAATGTTTATCAACAGAAATCCAACCGGAGCCCCACACTGCTGATCCCAGACCAGCTTCTCCTCGCGTTATAGCCCCACCCCAAACAGAGGCGTCACCGAGTCACAGCCCGTGACGTGAGGACGCACCACTCTCCTCCTCCGTCCCGGAGCAAAGCATCATCAAAATCCCCATCCATCAGCTCCTCTCTGTCTCTCCCATCCGCTGTCTTTTTAATGTAACTTCTGACTGATCGGGAGAGCACGGAGCGTCTGGAAAGCCTGGACTCCCTCTCTGGTGAAGGATCTGCTCGCACGGTGTTCTGTTCAAAGTGGACACACAGGACCGAACAAGGATCAGACAGATTGTATATTCTTTTTGGGATAACGTTGCTTTACTCGATGGATTTTGGCTCAGTGTTTTTCGTCTTTACAGTATGTGTTCATCTCTGTGGATGTTATAGTGTATCATCTCGGTCTGAATGAAGCTTTCTTTTTGGATTTCCAACAGACCGACACTGTTTCTGGGTGACTGAAGATTTTTAAAGGCTACTTGTAAAGTCGCGCGCTTTAATTGTTTCACCGTTATTCTATGAGCTTTTTTCATATTATTACATTGTAACTTGTACTTTATTTTGTCAAACAATGCTGCAGTTTTCCTGAAGGTTCGTTAGTAATTAACAAGACCAAATAGTGCGGTTCAATTGTCGCTGAGAAAATAGGAAAGTTGGGCGCTCAAAGTTTCAGAGACTATCGACATGGCTATGGTGGCGTGGAGAAACACCGAGGGCGTCGGGGACTCTCAGGGGACCCTCTCCTCCCCGGTGTCCCAGGTTGCTCCTCTGTCTCTGCCCGGGGAGCTTTCGGGACACATGAACCCGGCGTCTTCTCTGGAAATACCCCAGGCAGCAGCAGCACACCAGGGCGCACCGCCGCCCAATCCGTCCAGCACCACTACCACTACCAACAACAACAACAACACATCCTCTTCCTCTTCTTCCTCCTCGTCCATGGACAAACAGCAGAACCAGCAGATCGAATGCATCGTGTGTGGGGATAAATCCAGCGGGAAGCACTATGGACAGTTCACATGTGAAGGATGTAAGAGCTTCTTTAAACGCAGCGTCAGGAGGAACCTGTCATACACCTGCAGGGCCAACAGGAACTGTCCCGTGGACCAGCACCACCGTAACCAGTGCCAGTACTGTCGCCTCAAGAAATGCCTCAAAGTCGGCATGAGGAGGGAAGGTACGGCTGGCGTCCTCTTTATGTTGTTGTTGTCAAATCGTATTATCCATCAGTAAACGGTCCTGGACACTGTTATGGTTCAATAAATGCTCACAACGTATCGACTTAATTTTGTATGCGTTATTAATGTTATACATGTTCTGCCTGATAAATGTAGTACCTAGTGTACATAGCCTGATTTATTCCTGGACACAGCCGTTTGCCTTTGTCTAAACTCAGTGATTTTTTTACAGATATGTTTCCGACTACTCCCATTGTAATTATATCAGCATATTTATCGTAGATATTCTTTACGCTACATAGCCTAGCACACGGCAGCCCGTGATATCAGAGAATGTTACAGCTAGCATCTGCTGCGTGTTTATTATTGTGCTACTCGCCCGCGCTATGTCCGTCCAACATGGCCATTGTGTGACCCAAGCAGCGCGATGCTGCTTTAATGTCGCATGTTTAAATTCTACACACATTTGGCTACGTTTTGCTTAATTTTCTAGGTATTTGTGTTTCTTTTTTAGCACTAGAGTGCTTTATATTGTTGGCAGATTATGTAGCATATTGATATGCATGTGACTGTGTGTGTGTGTGTGTGTGTGTGTGTGTGTGTGTGTGTGTGTGTGTGTGTGTGTGTGTGTGGTGCAAGATTCATTATGCGTGCTGGTCGTACAGGCCCAATCTAGCCTACTGTAGCGTGTACCTGCTAATGCTTCCAAACTTCACAAAAGCAAGTTTAAAAGTTAGAATAACTTGAACATTTCAATAAAAGTCGAATATAGTTTTCAGCACCAAAAATAGGCTACAAGCAAAGTTACTTGCCAGAAACTAGCAAATATTAGTGGGCATGACTTCAAGTATATGCAACCGTTTTGGCTTTGAAGAAAAATAATAAAAGGTTTTTTCAGGACCGAGCTGAATTTTTTTCAGGAACTGTCTAAAACACTTATTCACGTCTATTTGTTAAGAGCTAGTCCACGATAGCCTATTGACCGTAGAAATGAACTCTCATAGCTAAGAAGCTAGTAGCATTTCTGCGTCTACATTTTGACATCTCGGTTGCTTTAAAAAAAAAAATCTACCGATAACTGTCTCTCTTTAAATGTATTCTTTCTGGTTTTTATCGCCTGCTTGATTTGACATTTCTGCTTTTTTTTTGCAGCTGTGCAGAGAGGCAGACTTCCCACCCAGTCTTACCACGGCCAGTTTGCTCTGACAAACGGAGACCCTCTGCAGTGTCACTCCTATCTATCGGGATACATCTCTCTCCTGCTGCGGGCCGAGCCCTACCCGACCTCCAGGTTCGGCTCTCAGTGCCTGCAGAGCAACAACATCATGGGCATCGAGAACATCTGTGAGCTGGCGGCCAGGATGCTCTTCAGCGCCGTGGAGTGGGCCCGCAACATCCCTTTCTTCCCGGACCTGCAGGTGACGGACCAGGTCGCTTTGCTCCGCCTGACATGGAGCGAACTGTTCGTGCTGAACGCCGCCCAGTGCTCCATGCCCGTCCACGTCGCCCCGCTGCTGGCCGCCGCAGGCCTCCACGCCTCCCCGATGTCTGCGGACCGGGTGGTTGCCTTCATGGACCACATCCGGGTCTTCCAGGAGCAGGTGGAGAAGCTCAAGGTGCTGCACGTGGACTCAGCAGAGTACAGCTGCATCAAGGCCATCGTGCTGTTCACAACAGGTAAATACTCTTTCTCTGAACACAACCATTCAAAGATGCAAAGCTTCCATCTTGAAAGTGTAGGCAGTGTTAGTAACAGATACATATCCTGTCAAACAACTACCAGTATGAACAAAAAAATGATGTTCGAGTTAATATAAGTAATACAGTTGGCTGCAGCATGCACTAAATTAAAATTAAAGATGGTTGGATAGTGACTATTTGGCCTTAAATACCAGCAACTATGTGTATGCAATGGGACACAATAGCTGATAAAAACAACACATAATTTCTTATATAATATTTTCATAAAAATGTAATAAAGGCAAAAAAATACAGAAAAGAGAAAACAATCTTGCTATTCTTGTCAACATAACACATATATATTTGACCTCTTATTGACCTTGTAAAATGAACTATGAGCTCACAGTCTTTCGGTATTATGAAGGCAAGGCAAGTTTTATTATATAGCACCTTTCAACACAATGCAATTCAAAGTGCTTTACATTGTAAATAGTCCAGCAGAAACACATTTTAAACTGGCATTTAATAACAGTTATTAAAAAGCATTAAGTGGGTTTACAAACTGCATTAAATCTTGCAGCCTCGAAAAATATAAAACACTCATTATACAGAAGTCTATGCATTTGAATAAAAACATGGCTGAACATTTTTCATAGCATTTAGTATTTTTGATAGAAGATGTATCAGTAAAGTTATTTTTCAAATATACTGTTTTGACCAGTTTTGATTTATTTTAATTAAATATAAGTCTTTTATATAAAGTAATTAAAATGTATTTGTGGGCTTTACATTTTTGCATTAAATCATTTAAGAAATAATGCATTCAAACATTTAAATATATATATATATTAAAATAAAATGAATGCCATTGTTTAAAACACAAATTACTCAATTAGAAGCGCACAAAGATGCATTTATTTTTGCTATATCTTTACATTGTTACACTGGAGAAACAGATTATTTTCTGAAACAAGAGAAACTGGTTGGCACAGCAAAAGGCGTAATATATATTTCATAGCCTTTTAATAACAGATGTTTGATGGCTGGATTGTGAGCAGCATCAAAAGGATGAGTTGCCACTGACTAAAAAATACAGAAAGGTCTCCTGTGTACTGGGTCTATTTTAGTCCCCATGAGCACATCTGAACAACACGTGTATTCAAACTGGGACATAGAAACCATTCTTTAACCCTGGCTGCTGTCATCCAGCCTGCAGCGATACAGTACAAACAGAGGCTTCTGCTGAGTGTAGAACACACACACACACTCAGTCTGTAAAGGTCTTATACGGTTACAATCATACTGTTACCTTATCTCTTGATCTGAGATTTAATGGGAGCGAAATGACGGGAAGTACATGAGAATTTATTTTCTTCAAGCTATTGTGTTTTTAAAAATGCAATTTTATAGATCTCACTTATTTGCATATGAACCTGCTTCACTTTTCTGCTACTATCTCACACAGACTTACTCAGATCTACCTTTGAAAAAGAACACAAATGCTCAGTAGTCTGCAATTGTGATGAAGTAAATAATAATAACTTACAAGAGCAAAACCGACATTGTTTTTAGTTTCTATAGATTTTTTTTTTGCCTTATGGTAACGCTACATACAAAAATGTATGTGTTCTATCATCCCTATTTTGCTCTATGTTGTAGTCACTCTTTATTTGTATAGTAAGGGAGGTACCTGCAGCATGAAACCATTCCTCACCATGCTTGTGATCATTTCGACGCCTGGTTCAACCTCTGGTCTTGACCTCTTCTTCTCCTTCCTGTATTTTTGTCCCACTTTCCTTCTCTCCGTCTGTAGATGCTTGTGGTCTGTCGGACGTGGGGCATGTGGAGGGTCTGCAGGAGAAATCCCAGTGTGCTTTAGAGGAGTACGTGAGGAGCCAGTACCCCAACCAGCCTAGCAGGTTTGGGAAGCTGCTGCTCCGCTTGCCGTCCCTCCGCACCGTCTCTTCTTCTGTCATAGAGCAGCTTTTCTTCGTGCGACTGGTGGGGAAAACACCCATAGAAACTCTGATAAGGGACATGCTGCTGACCGGGAGCAGCTTCAACTGGCCTTACATGCCTATTCAATAGAAGGAACAGGCCACGTTGCTGCTTCTAAGGTCAGAAAAAGGTCCCACACCTCAAATCGAGTCATTTCAGTACGCCGTAAAATCTCTGTTGCTTCGGAACAAGGAAAAAACACTGCCAGTGCTATGAGATAATTATAGACATTTCCAATGTAAAAATAAGATCTGAATTTATGATATTCTCACACCACCTGCAATACCAGAGGAGTTATCCGCCTTACGCTGCATTGTGTCCCCATGTTTCTAGAAAAATGTTCCTGAAATAAATTCACCCACCTTACCGACGTTTTGCCCACTGGCAGATTTTTTTGTACTTGTTCGGGGAAAACGATATTTGACGAAATGAAATGACTGCTAATGACGGACTTTTTTTTATCTCACCGTCTTTGGTTTTTGGGATAACAATCAATATTTATTGGACCCTGTGTGTATATTTATCGTGCTTATAAATTATGTTTTGGTTCCTTTTTAAAATGTTTTCCGTATTTTTTTGCCCCGGCAAGTGAGAAAACTGCAGGGATTGTCTCGTGTCGATCTGTTGTGTTTTTATTGTTTTTTGTTTCATACCTTCCAGACATGGCACTTTTAAAATAAAGGAACATTTTTAGAAAGATTTAACGCAGGTGTTTGGAACCCAACATCATCTGACTTTAACCTATTGGCTCAATTGTGTACAGACCGAATAGTGAGATGAATGCTCCGTTTGCATTATGGACATACACAGAATGGAAAGGACAAGAGCAAAACAATATATTTGGATAATGCACTTCCCACGATCAGTGTTAGGTTGCTCCAAGTAATGCATTACTCCTTTCATATGTAATATCATTACGTCCTCACATTATTATTTCCATAAAAAAAAAATGCACAGTACTTAATATCTGCGTTTTTTTTACCTTTGAAAATCAATATTTTTAAGTTCTCCTTTGAATTATCACATACTCGACAACGTCACATTTCTCATCAAAGTAGTAAATAGTGAAATAGAACTCTTCTGTTATTTCTCACACTGAAAGATGATGACATGTGGCAAAATAGATAAAGGGAAGGAATATTAGATAGCTGTACAATATTCAGTTTTTTCTTATTTAGCGGGGTTAAAGGGGGTTATAATCCTATTATTTTGACTGGTAACT
This sequence comes from Gobionotothen gibberifrons, assembly GCA_943591055.1. Classification (NCBI taxonomy): domain Eukaryota; kingdom Metazoa; phylum Chordata; class Actinopteri; order Perciformes; family Nototheniidae; genus Gobionotothen; species Gobionotothen gibberifrons. The sequence continues at coordinate 103,248 of CALSBZ010046934.1, forward strand.
TGTTACAGGGAAAGTCATGTTATTACTATAATGGATTAATGATCAATGCATTACAAAACCTTCATTTATTTCTTTTACACTGACTGTCTCCAAGAGATTTTAAAAGCACTGGGCCCAATGTATTCTGTAACTACAGTCTCCTATTGAACACTACACAGACTTCCAGTGCAAGTACAAATTGTATTTCAATATAATTTTCATGCATTTATGAGCCCAGGCCGCTTAAATGGCACAATAGACCACTGCAGGGTATTGCTGAACTGAAAGAGTGTGTGTGCGCATGTGCGTGTGTGTGTGATTGTATTTGTGTTTACTTCTTTTTGACAACCACTCTGATGTACTGTGAAAGCATATTGGTTAACATATTGGTACCATATTAAATTATAACTCAAGATTTATAAATAAAGTGTATTTGGTTTATTTTGACATTTTAATTCTATGTTGTTTATGTCTGCAGCCATTTTAAAGAGAGGACAACATATGCATAACCTGTGTGTGTGTTAGCATGTACACAAGGTTGTGTACTGGAATTGGTAAAACATGAATGCTGAACTTAGTTCCTGACGCTAATATTGTCACTAATTAGACATTTGATATCAATGACAAGCCTCATGCGGATGCCAACATAGATTTAACTACATGCCTTATTTGAAGAATTCTGCAGGAAACATTTAGCTTTTCTCCAGCATGTATGTTACACTGGGTTTCATCCTGCATCTGAAACATATTTAAAATGCAGACAAAACGCACATCACGCAAACTATTAATCCCTGAGATGTATAATTTAGTTCAAAAGCAGATGCTTATTAGACAAAGTTCATTATTCGCACATTGACCACTATTTAAAATGTCTTTATCATAATGAAACAACCATCAAAACACACACAAAATAATATTTGTATTTAGGAATAATTTGGAAAAACACAAACAGTGATTAAACTATTAGCGTAATACTTTCAGTTAATACTACTTGTAATAGCTTGATGCTAATTAAACACATTTGAACAAACGTGCTTCTTGTGATTAGTGATTAGTATTAATCACAACGGTGGTTCAAATCTGCATCAGACAGGAGAGCCGAATGAACATGGAATTATAATCCATGTCTGTGTTGCCAGATTGAGGAGGACATAGAGGATTAAAGCAGCTTCTTTGCTTCTTAGTGGACAGAGAGCTAATGAGGGGCCCCTGAGTGCTCTGTCACAACAGTTTACCCTGAGGAGGATGGAGCTGGGCGCTCCACGGCCCCTGGGTGTTCTGGGCCAAAGGGCCAACATAAAACAATGGAGCATTTTCCCACACACGTACACGTCCAAAAGAAGAAAATGCCAAGGAGTACAGGGTGCAAAGGAGAAGGAAATTCAGTTGAGCTCGGGCTGCAGGGAAATAGCAGCACTGTTATTCCAATGGATTTCCATTTGCTTCCGTATTTACGTCATTTTACAAACAAATTGATCCCGGTCATAAATAAGAGAAAGCTGCGGCTCTGCTGTTTTTTGGGAACTGAAACTGGAGCAGTCGCCGCGCAGCATGGTTTGGACTCAGCCAATCAGCATTCAGCATTGAAAGCGTGTAGCCAATCTGATCGCTCTTAACATGTTTTTCTAAATATTAACATTTATCATGTCAAGTGAGGACTTGCTATTGAACCTAGAGGCTAAGGCCCACATATCACAATGATAACAGATGTTCAACAATATAATATACTTTATGCAAAAATTTGATACAAATAATATTTATCCCACCCAAATGTTGTTGTTCTTTTGGTGGTGATCACATATTACTATATTGATGTGCTAATGTTCTTGAGCACAACACTCTAATGTTTATGTATATACTAATTTAAAACCTTTTCTGTGATATTGACGGTTCTGAAACATTTTTAAAAACTGGAAACTGGTGTTAAAAACAAGTAGCCTAAAATGTATTTTTTGCAAACTAGTTTCCTGAAGATGAATGGTTTATGATTTAACAATGTTTTATTTCTGACGCAAAATCTATAGGCCTATACAGTTTTTGTTTTTGTACTATTATATATTATGTCTTAAGTTCCTACGTGATAACTGATAGGCCTAAGCGGGGAACACATTGGAGTCACGATCTCACCATTTTGAAGTTTTAGCTTTTACAGAAACATTGTAAAATCAAATCAGACATTCAGTTTAATTATTAAAATTACATGTGAATGTTAATACATAAATATTGTTTATTTTCTGGGCCGTGGCTGCCCTCCTGTAGTTTATCTGTGATGCTGACTGCCGCGTTGGAGCCGTTTCAATGGCACGCTTTAAACCAATAATTACCACTCCAAAATCTAAAATGATGCCAAACTCGTTCACAATCCTCCACAAATTCAAATGTAAACACCATTAATTTATTAGATTGTTTCGTTAACAAAATGTTACAGTAATAAATTGCAGATTTATCAAAAGAAGAGGTCTGAGAAAAATTGGGCAACGAAGTGAAAAAGGGCAAATCAGATTGACTCTAATGTCTGTCCTAAAACACACACAGTAAAACTTAATTTTGTTCCGTTAGACAGCCTCATGAAAGTCAACCAAATCACATGTTATTTCTCTCGTGTGTCCCTGTTGCTTTTTTAAAATGTGTTTCACTGGTTTGGCGCATTAATCAATATCTCCCGGTAAATTGGATTCATGTGGGAAACCTATTCAAACAAGAACGCGCTTGCAATAATTGTAGACACAAACAATTTTGGTAAATGTTGTTACTGACATAATTATTAAGTTAGGCTACTTTATAATCTGTGTTCTAACTGCATATATTATTAAAGCCAATGGGCTACATTTTTACATTTCAAACACTAATTGTATAACCGAGTTGAGTTTATAATGTGTAACTTAATACACTGCTTTCCCCCCCAAATTTCAGTGGACATCATACAGCTTCAGCTCCGATAGGCCTATATTAGACTGCTTCAGCAACGGTTCACCAGCTCTGTGGCCACTGTACGTGTATCCAAAAAGCCAGGAGTTCAACATTTCCTCAAATCTAAATTTAATTTGTTCTCAAGTTTATGTTGTGAACAGCAGGTCTAGATACGTAGAATGATAATGTTTTCAATATAACACATTAGCCTACATTTTCATTGAAAATAAAAAATATATAGGCCTATAGCCTATACACGGCTAAACGTTGTAGCCTGTTCTGATCAAAAATATTTGTATTGCTACAGTTTTATTGTTAACGACACCTTGATAAATGTATGAAATAAAAAAACGAGTTGAAGTTTCAAATTAGGCTAAGCAGAATTCCAAGTCAATACAAAAAGTCAACAAATATTACCGCAGGGTGTGTGAGGCGGGTCGACAGAAAAACTGCCTAAACTTAAAGGCTTAAAGGCCTACTTTATAGGCTATAGCCTATCTGAATAAAAAAATGGATAGGCCTATTCAATATACAGCAGAATTATATTTGAACATCATAGAGCTCATTAATAGCAGTTTTAATTGTATGAATACAATCCCGCGTTTCACATTAATTTACCGACTAATAGGCTAGACTAGTAGGCTACTTCCGGTATTGATTTATTCCTTTGCGATGTATTCTGATAAAGGTTGGTTAATCGCCCCAGTCCTGAACTTTGTCCTCTTCATACAATGTCTGTACAAACTGTACAGTGGCTTAACATAACGCTTTTAATCAGATTTACTTTAGCCTAAATCTGTGAGAAACAAGTTATTCGAGGTTTTTAGCACAACATATAGCCAACAAAACAAACGCCTTTAATGTTATATAAATCGATCCAAGTGCACGTGTTGTCCTCATGTGGACTGCCTCAATTTATACGTGGCGTTATTGTGCGATTGTGTAGTTTCAGTAGAATAGAAAAACACTTTCATGGCTGAAATGATGCTCCATCTGTCTGAAGCTGGCATTAAACGGACCTGCAGGCTGAAACATCTGAGAAGCAATTCCACATGTTGTGTGGTAGGCCTACGCCTGTTCAAAAGCAACAATCTGTGGGACACGTTTAACATGGAAACCTCCTCAGATCAAAGGAAAACATTCTTTAATATTTTAAGGGACAAATAACTTCACTGACAATACTAAATACATTTTTGTCATTGATTTAAATGGTGGAAACTCGTTATATTGGGGGAAAGACGGTTGTCTAGACATTTCCACTGAAGTCGAACCATAATTGTGACATTATCTTTCTATGTATCTCTATGTATAAATCTATCTGTGTCTGAATCTGAGCTGCTGGGAAAAGAGAACAGGCTCTTTTCTTCTTCTTTTATTTCTGCTCCTTGTCCCCAAATTGCCCTTTTAATCCTGTTCCGTAAAACTGACATCACGCCACTCTGGCTCCCTGCTCTGATGTCTTCAGGCTGACGGTGTGAATTAGGGGTTCCCCTGGCTCCTTCCACTGACCTCTGACCCAGGGCTGCCCTTTTCCTGACACAGGCTCAAGAGAAGGGGGGATATGATAGTGGTTAGAGATGCTGAAGGAGGATGAGCTGCAGCAGCATCCAGCCTCTAAACTGAGATACAGTCAGCATGAGCGTTGATCTAAAATGCAGTTTTCTTCTCTTCTCGTGAGCGATGCACATTTACACTTCATGCCACGCCTCAGAGACTCCATCTGATGCTCATAAACAAATTCTTAAAAGCATTGAATGTGGGAGGAAGGCTGTCTGTCGAGGAGCCCCTTTTTTTAAAAAAAGAAAACATTTCAGCCACCAAGGAGTGAGAAAAAGAAAAAAACACACACATGCACCAATCAACTCAAGGACTGTACAAAGAGCGGTCTGTCGTTGCTAAGAGACAGATGCAGAGTAACCTCCATGAGAAACCTGACCATGACCCTTCCTCCTCCGCCTCCTCCTCCCGAGCAGTCTTTCCCTCTCCTACCCAATTACTACTGCACATTAAAGCCCACCTCTGTCACAATAAAGCTGAGAGGGGGGTGGGGTTTGTGAAGCTGTACAGAACATTTAAGATTATTCGTTAAAGCAAAACCTTTTTATTCCACACACACCAGAATGAATTTAGAAGTGTTAGTGTTTTTACCCAGGCTGGTGTATGGGCGGAGTCAGGGCGGGATAAGAAGAGAGAGGGTGGGGGGTGGGCTAGTGAGGCTGTCAGGCGAATGAGAAGATGGAGATTTGACAGAGAGGTGGCGGAGAGTTCGGGTTATACGAGGCCTGTCGATTAGTGCGTTTGCGGCTGACAGGTGGAATCCCAGGGGCACGTCTGTCACTGCCACTGCTGCCAGGCCGGCCCAGCACCAACACAGGAGACATGGGCGGGAACATGCTCCCCACCGAGGAACCTCATTGGCCCAGGTCTGAAGCCCCCGCCTCCCAGTCGGAGCCTAGATTAAAGCTTTATTGTGCACAGAAAGCAGGGCGAAAGTCGTGTTAATCCCCCACTAATACATTGCTATCAGTGATCTGTTTTTACAACCTCATCTAAACATCTTCCTGGAACGGGTTTTAATCTGACCAAAGGCACAATAGATTTTTTTTGGGGCCCATGTGAAATTGTATTTTTTGTTGTTGTTTTCTTTAAAAGTGCATGTGACTCTGAAACACACAGTGCCAAACGGGCCTCTGCTGTTGCTAAGATCCATTAAGATGCAAATCTTGCGTTTACTGAAAAGGCAACTGGGGCAAAAGGAAAAATCATACTGGGATGAAGAAAGAATAATGACAAGAGTTAAATCGGATATTATGGCAAAGTCAGAGCAGAGCAGAGACAAAAGTAGGCCACTGTAAAGTCTCAGCGGATCGAGTTAATATCAAAGTATCAAATAAAGCGTCAGTCACTCAGAACCTTCCAGATACTGCCGGATGTCAGCGTGTGATTTAAGGACATTTCAGGTGACTTCCTGTCACTTCATAGCTGATTGGTTCAAAATGTAACTACCTCCACATAGAATACAGGTGCCTGCAGTATCAGAGTCACTGCTTTGGTTTTCTTCTATTGGTAGAAAGTGGGCAGGTATTATACCATAGTCACATTTAGGCAGTAGTTTACTTCAGAAAATCAATCTTATGGTATTTCATATGGTTCAACTAAGAATGAAATATTGCACTTTTTACTCTTCTACATTTAACTGAAAGATATTACCAGTTGCATTTTTGAAAAAGTGGATTTTGAATAACAACAATGTATGATAAACTTATAAGACACATACACAATGATAAAGTTCTATAATAATAAAAAGCTAAAGCTATTAGATTACCATCTTTCTGCGGTGTGACAAAACAACCAAATACTTCTGGACATGTTTCATGTCTAAGAGTTGTTAGCAGAGCTACAGCTCTTGAAAAAATTAAGTGACCACTCCAAATGTTTCTTAAATCTCAATCTCTAGATGTATGGCAGCCACTCCATTCCAGTGTCTGTTGAATTCCAACACAGAGAAAAGTTGTCAGTAGTTTATAGAATACAATTAAAAACATTAATTTTACTCAAACACTTACCTAGAAATAGTCAAAACCAAAGAAACTGGTAATTTTGCAGTGGTCTCTTAATGTTTTACAGAGCTGTACATTTTCTTATGGTTTCATAAAAATGTTTGAGGGCTAAAGAAGTCAATCTATTAAACATTTCTGAAAAAAAAGATTAGAGAAAAGTAATAAAAAACAAAAAACTACATTGGGTATCAGAACTGCCCCTCAGTACCCTTGCAGGTTCATTTTACATTGCAGACTGGAGATGGCTTGAAGAAAGGATCTGTGATGTAATATCCTATGCATAAACCTAAAAACCAAGTTATATTGAACATTAGGGGAAATAAGTAGTTAACAAAGCAAGTTAAGTTAGTTGTACCTAATAAACTGGCAACAAGTTGGCAGGCTCTTCTGCACGAGGTTCTTAATTATTTAAATTATGTGAATGAAAAAATAAAAGCTTTTCATTTATTCATTGATAAAGTTTGAATGACTTTGTTCTTCATATATTTTTCTTCCTTTTTTTAGTACCTATGATGTCAGACAGAAGTCAGTTTAGATTTCAGATATCTAGGGGGAGACTCGGACAAGAAATCCCAAATAAACATGTCATTGACAACGAGCAGTGATGCATGTAGACGTTTGCGGGCAGTGACATGCGATAACATCGCACAAAGTGGGCCCACGTGTGATATCAGAATTTCAGGAGTAAACTCGTCTCCCGTGTTTGTTGTTGCCTATCGTGTAGAATGGTTCCAAACAAAGACGAAAAGACATTGACTTTATTTCAGCACTTCTTAATCATCTATGATCACTCATGGGTCACAGGAATATTGTCTGTGTGCTGTGACCTTTGACCCCCTGATCTCCTGACTGCGGCTGCTTGGTAATCTTGCTGATGTAGGAAACTGGATGGCGGTAGATCAGAGGGATGCCGAAATTCCTAAAGTTGAGCTTGTTTTAATTCAAAAGGTGTCACTTTCGTTTTCCTCTCTCTTAGTTTAAGGACTTTAAATGGCGACGGTCCTCAGACATGTGGGGGGGCTGGTGTGGTGGGGATTGGGGCCCCGGGCGTAAGGGGCCTGCACGCATCAAGCTGATAATGTGCTGATCTGAAAGCAGTTGGTATGTGGTGCATATGGTCAGCCTACACTGCAGAAACCATGAATGTTCTAGGGTTGCCCCTTCCTAGTTGAGTCAACCAATTGGTCTTTTTGGTCTAGACTAAGAGTTCTTTAGTCCATTAGTTGCTTGTTTCCTTTCTTTTCATGCTGAATTATTTATTTCTAAGAAACATATGAGCACATCTCTGGTAAAACAGCATTTGCTTGATACTTTGTAGTGAACCTTAGTTGTAAATGTCCGTCTATTAAATAAAGTAATGGCTACATTTACAAGTCGTTACGTATGGGCGAGGACAGGCCTTTGATTTTGTAAAACTTTAATACGTTTGTGAAAGTAAGCTGCAGCACCCTTGGCTGACTTATAGTGCTTAATTAACAACACAAGAATTCAAACTAAAAAAGTAATACAAAATCACACTATTGAATCTGACTTAATTAGAGATTCTCCTGAAAATGTATCATAAAGGAGTCCAACTGGTCTTTGTGCTTCTATTTCATATTAGTCAAGGAGGTCACAGATATCAAGGCTCGTTCCTCAAATCACAGGAGGCCATTCACAGCCCTTCATTCTGCTCATGTCCTGCAGAGGATAACAGCAATACTTCGGTTAAGGCAAAGTTCCTGTTTTCATCATAATTTCACGATGTTTGAAACCGATCTTCAGGCTGGAGAATATCTCAGTATCGGATTGTAAGGACAAGGTCTGTAAAAAAGTGACAAAAAAAGGGTTATATCTCACACAGGCTCCGCCCTCTACTGGACTCTATGGGTACTACTCTCTATCATGCTGTGCGTGCTTTCACCTACTGAGTTTACGTAAACGTAGCCGGCCAATCGGGGCGAGCCTACCTGAATGCGCGCGCAGGCCACAGCATATAAAGGCGGCTACACCCGCCGCCCACTATCCTTTTTTCTCTTCAGACGAGCTGACAACCGAAGAGTTAAACGAATGACGATTAGAAGATGAGAAGAAACGGAAAATGTACTCACCATTACTGGAAGCCCGGCCATGCCCCACCTGCCCTGGTTTGATCGCGGGCGCCGATCTCCACCACCTCTGCTTAGAGTGTTTGGGGGACCAGGATATGGCCGAGGCGGTGCCATTCACGTTCGCCATTCCAGCGGGGCGGATGGCTCCGTTTGCCATTGTCGGGCACTTCCAGGTCCGGTCCATGGAGGTCCACCGCCCTAGGTGATGACCATGGCGGCGGAGCGCAACTGCTCCCAGCGGGCAGCAGGCTGGGCAGGGAGCTGAAAACAGCTCTGCCACGCGCGTGACAAGGCGACTGCAAATAAACATGGGTGTGTTGGGCATCTCGCTCATTGCTGGAGATGCCCCCACCTCACCAGATCAGAGCGATTTTTTTGTAGCTTGATCGTGGCCGCCGCCGTTGTCTGCCGTGTGATATCCCAGTGAGGGATCACGCCACATGGCACTTTCCAAAAGGACCGTGTTGATCTCCCGGGCCGGGAGCCCCCGTGTTTACGGAAGGGCTCTTTGGATCGATCTCCTTGGTCACGTGGGTGAGGAGTAGTCGCGGCGTGGCTGCTTCTTGCTCATCCCCAGAGGAAATAACACTGTCCCACACTCCCCGCCCCCTCTGTAAACTCCAGTATAGGAGCCAGCAGCTGGGCGCGTGCACGTGAGTGGAATAAACCGAAGTGCTGTCAAAACACTGTGCGGGTTCAAGAGAGAGTGATGTGTGTGTGAGAAATGCATTCAGTGAAAACGATTGCATTTATCCCAGAGTAAGAGTCATCTCTCTCCACATTTCCACTTTTCACCATAATGTCCGTTTCAAAGAGACGGCATTAGGACAGAGCCGCGGCCCCACGGGAGCGTGCCGCGGTGCGTTCAAGGTCCTCAGTGAAAAATCGGCCCTTTCTGTGTCAGCCCCCCATGGGTCAAACTTCCTTTTATAGGGGTTTGACGGCGGAGTGGGCCACCAGAGAGTACCACAGCTTCATAACTGCGGCTCCGCAGCTGATTGCACATCCCCTAACACAATGTTATGGGGAATGGAAAATCAGTGGTGTATTAACAGAGCGGACGGACAGGACACTGAGACTGGGTTATTCACTCCAGGTTTGCAGCATCCCTCCTCCGTTCAGAGGCATGAGAGAGGCAAATCTGTCATCCCAGGAGGAGATAGGTTTCCTCTCGGCATGTGCACTCTCAAGTCAGAGAGAAGGGGCACTATTCCCTGTACTTCCTGGCTCCCAAGAAGACAGGAGAATTCAGGCCCATTCTGGATCTTCAATGCCTGCACCAGCACATTGCATGCAAGAAGTTCCATATGTTAACTATGAAACAGTTACTGGGACTGGTGCAGCCAGGCGATTGGTTCACAACCATCGACCTGAAGAACGCTTACTTTCATGGCGAAATTGCTCCAAAACACAGAAAGTATTTGCGTTTTGCCTTCCACGGTCCCGCTATGGCGCTGCAACCGCTGCGGGACCATGGCATGAGGGTGTTATTTTATCTGGACGACCTCATAGTCATGGCCAGGTCCAGGGAATGGGCAATGTTTCACACAGCCCAATTGATCCTACACCTAACCAAGTTGGGTTGAAAAAGAGTTGCGGTCAATTGGAAGAAGAGCTCCCCCATACCTCACCAGCAGGTAGAATATCTGGGGGTGATGCTCGATGCAGGCAGACTACGTGCCACCCTGACAGAAAGCAGACAGGCATCCCTGCTGCGGGCAGTCTGCAGTCTGAGTCAGGAGGCGACGGTGACAGCTTTGATCATCATGCAGACTTTGGCTCTCATGACGGCTGGTCACTCCGTAGTGCCACTCAGACTCTCGCATGCAGAGGTGGTTTACCGGCCTTCGTTTAGATCTCAAGACACAAACGACGTCTGGTGACCATCCCCACCCCTCAGTAGAGAGTAACCTCCGATTCTGGGGGTCCCCAGAGAATCTGTGGAGGGGAGCTCCACTGGGGCAAGTGACCTCCTATATCACAGTCTTCACAGACACTTCAGTGACAGGATGGGGGGGGACGTGCCTAGAGAGAGCTGTAGGTGGTTGCTGGCCTCTGACAGAGGCACAGCAACCTCCTGGAGCTGCAAGCAGTGATGCTGGTCCTACAGCACTTCAAACCCTTAATACAGGGCAAACATGTGCTAGTGAGGAGCGACAACCGCACCACAGTGGCGTACATCAACAGGCAAAGCGGAGTCCGCTCAATAGCCTTGTTGACCGCAGCAGAGAACCTGTGGTTGTGGGTTTCACAGACTGTGTTGTCTCTAAGGGCCCTGCACATCCCGGGACGGGAGAACGGGGGGGGCCGACCTCATGTCAAGAGGCGGACCCCTGCCAGACGAGTGGAGGCTTCACCAGGAGGTGGTGAAGCAGGTCTGGACTCAGTTCGGGAGAGCAGAGGTGGACCTGTTCGCCAATCGGCGCAACAGCCACTGTGCCCTGTGGTTCTCCCTGGCCCGGTGGGACAATCCGCCCTTGGGGGTGGACGCATTTGCACACGAGCCAGGGCCAAGGAAGCTGCTTTACGCCTTTCCACCGCTGCACCTTATCCCCCCCCCTCCTGGATAGGGTGAGGCGGGAGCAGCTGTCAGTCATCCTAGTGGCCCCAGATCGCCGCCTGGCGCCGTGGTACGCGGGGTAACACAGATGATGGTGGGCCAGCCCTGGGCTATTCCTCAGGTCTGGGGAGCGCTGTCTCAGGAAGCAGGGGCAATAGGGGTGTTACCCACTCTGGGCCAACCTCTCCAGGCTTGGCTCCTGAGAGGGACAGGCTGAGACAGGTGGGGCTGTCTGACAACGTTATTCAGACTATCCAACCACCACAGCCTGTTCAGGCCAAAGTGGGCGGGATTCCGGCGATGGTGTGAAGGAAGGAGTCTAGCGCCTCTGTCATGCACGCTGGGCTCTAGTCTTACCTACTTACAGATACTGGTGGACAGGGGGCTGGCAGCAGCCATTTCGTCCTGCCATGAGGGATTTGGAGGCAGGTCAGCCTTCAGTCAGCCGCTTGTGTCGCGGTTTTTGCAGGGGGTCAGGAGGCAGCGCCCAGTACGCCTCCGCCTCACAGTGGGACCTGCCGTTGGTGCTCGAGGCTCTGGTCACAGAACCATTTGAGCCCCTGGAGCTCTCCTCCCTGAAAGCACTGTCATGGAAGACAGCATTGCTACTTGCCTTGACTTCGGCCAAAAGAGTGTCCGAGCTGACCGCTCTGTCGGTGCACCCAAGCTGCCTTTTGATCCGGGGTGACCGTAGCGGGGCGACACTCAGACCGAACCCCTCCTTTACTCCTAAGAGCCTAAGGAGTTTGTTCAGGTCAAGGGCTATTCAGTTAGGTGGCTTTAATGTTCCACCCCATATTGAGGCCTGGGGGGGCTAAATTGCACCATGCACACTCTACACGAGGTAAGCGTGTGTGAGTGTGCCTTATCCAAATTGCGGCCCGACTTCTCTACGGTTACAACCGGATGGGAGGAAGTGGGATGCAATGGATGTTAGCCAAAAGCCGGGCAGGGACGGTGTGGTGGGTCGATGTTGTTGGATGACAGGGCGTGTATACATCGGAGCCTGTGTGAGATATAACAGGGGGTTACGTATTGTAACCCTAGTTATATAAGCACAGGCGGAGCCCTCTACCTGGGGGCCCTGTCTTTCCTAGTCCGCTCGCTGAAGAGTGTATAGGATAGTGGGCGGCGGGTGTAGCCGCCTTTATATGCTGTGGCCTGCGCGCGCATTCAGGTAGGCTCGCCCCGATTGGCCGGCTACGTTTACGTAAACTCAGTAGGTGAAAGCACGCACAGCATGATAGAGAGTAGTACCCATAGAGTCCAGTAGAGGGCTCCGCCTGTGCTTATATAACTAGGGTTACAATACGTAACCCCCTGTTTTTATTCAGGCATCTCCAGGAACAACAGTTACTTTTCAAACGTATTGTGCATTCCATTAATCAAACTATTATAGTAATTAGTATGCCTGAAACAAATCTAGCATGTGTTCCAAAAGTTCCAAGATGTCCTAATACTGTATGTACCCGCAATCCTTTGTGCAGGGGTTATATGATCAAAAGGGTACATTTTATGAAAAAGTAATAGGTAACCATTGTAAGATACTGCATGCAACAGTACATACTAAAAACTATAAATAAAATGTATGTGATTTAGAACGCAGAAATCGTATCTTTTTGAAAGAGTTGTAAAATGTAAGGAGCTCTTGCATACAGTATATACACAAGTTGGAACTTCTGCACTACATTGAATAAGATGCAAAAAGGTCAACACTGTCTAAATGATACTCTTTTATACTTTAAATCTAAAGTTGGGACCTGAAATAGAGAGAAGTGTCTCCAATAGTGACCATCTGTAAGTTAAATAGAGAGAGTATGGCAGATACAAATATATCCGCTGCAGCTTTTTAAACACTTCTAGAGGGAAATTAAATGATCACTTTAGAAAGCCAGGTCAGTCAGCAACAAATAAATCTCCATGTGTCTTATGAGCAGCAGTTTAGTTTACATCCATAAGATTGGCTTTGTAGAGCTTATTTTGAGTGTTGTCAGTGAAACTTTAACTACAGCATTATATAAAACAAATACAATTTATTAAGTAACAGATTCCTCCCAGTGTTTCATTCAAATGCAATTACATACGTAATATTTTCAGGAGGCCCACTTTTAAGTCCATGACCTGAAACAAACGGAGGAAGTGAATCTTAATCCAAAAAGTAGCATCAGTTTTGCATTTGGTTGCGTGCAAAGAGTGTCTCCATTTAGGCTTGTTATGTAAGGGTAGGCTGTAATCTGTTATATAATAACGGAGTAAGTGAAATGGGCTGCGCCTACATTTGGTAGCTTCCAGGATTTGTTTTTCCTCTAACAGAATTGTCTGTTCTCTTTAACATTTGGGTACCACTTTACAATAAGACTACCCTTATAAAGGATTCATAAAGGGTTTATAATTAGGTTATGAATTAGGTTGTAAACACTTTATTAATCATTAAGAATGAAAGAAAATTAAGAATTAAGAATTTATAAACCAGTTCTAACATAAGGCGCTTTCACACCAAGTAGGCTACTTTGCCGTGCTTAGTTCATCAGAACTCTTTAGTTCTGATGAACTAAGTACCGATCGCGTTCACACTGGAATAAGCTGCTGGGACTCCCAGCAGCTTCTACTGAAGCCTTCCGAGTAAATCGCCAGAACGCCGACACCTCCTCATCTCCACCGCTCCCATGTTTTCTTTTGTGTTGCCATAAGTTAGTCTCTCTGCGTTTGTGCGCTGGGCTAATGCTAATGCTAATAATGCTAATGCGAGGATAACAAAATGGCTGCTTCACAAAACGTTTTTGGAGTTTTACGGGGCGTGTTTGCAATCCGCCCAGCCAATCAGAAATTGGAACCTTTTTCTCCAGCGAAAGTCCCTGCTCTTTAGCAGGGACTGAAAAGGGGGTGAAAAGGTTCTCATGAACTAAGTTCTAGTTCCGGATATTTTTGGTGTGAACGCACATTTTCGGAACTATACTGGGAAAAGTACTCCAGTGTGAAAGCGCCTATAGTTTTCATACATCAACACAGGCTCACTATTTGGCAAGATGACTAAGCCTTATATTGGCTACTTAGCGATAATCAACTCAGTGAGCAACAGATGCCAAGGATGCTGGCTGATGAAGAAGATGAAGTAAGCTAAGTAGCCAATATAAGACTTAGCAGTACAGCTATTCACTCACTATTTGGCAAGCAACCGGTCACAGTTGCCCTGTTTATCTCATGTCTTATAAAAGCTTATTAATGATTTATAAAGTGTTCACAACCTAATTAATAAATGAATTACAAACTATTCGTAAACCCTTTATAAGGGTAGTCTTATTGTAAAGTGGTCCCAACATTTGTAATATACGTTTAACATTATTAAGTTAAAATACAAATATTTCTTACATACTGTTAAATTAACCCTTCAATTCTGGATTTGCATCAGATATAACGGTGAGATATAAATATCACAATGGTAATGCTTTTGAATAAAGGCAAAATATGCGTAATTTTGAATAAAGAAAATATTGCCTCAGATCTGTTTTAGATATGCGTCAGAAATATATGAATTCCTAAAAAATCTGCAGCTGTGTATCAAACGACTAAATTATATATTAAAAAATCTTAGCCTACAGCTCACCGGGACATTCGTACTTGTGGTACTAATATCCAGGACACACACTATACTTCAATATGCTATACAAAATGGCACACTGACACACTGCACATGCCATACATATCACACCTAGAGGACAGGAAACACAGAACATGTCATTTATTATTGACAGACAAGTGCCTTTGCACCTCTGGCCATACTGATGTTTATTTCAAATAAACACAAACTGAATGCTGCTGCACTTCCTGTGTACCAGAGGCTGTTTGCTGGGAAACATTGTGTGTATTCGTTTAACTGATTTAACTCCAGTATCTGGATGAAAGTAATGGCTACTTGAGGGGACATATTTATTTTAATTAACCTCTAGGTCTATAAAATGTCAGAATAATGATAAATAGATAATTCAAAGCTCATTACCTTCTCAATCCCGGGTTAAGTCTTCAGATTGCTTCAGCTGTCCGTCAAAAACCGTCAAGCCCCAGAATTCAAAACTGCTAAGATAAGGAAAAAAAGATGTATTTAATCGATTTAAAAACATTTCGTCAATTAGTTTTGCTCATTTATTAAAGCCTACTTAGACTATAACAAATATTTTCTAATTTAAAATGATTTTCTTTCAATAAGTGTGATACATCAGGATTCAGAGGGACCATTGAATGAGCATACCACATTTAAAAAAATTGCCAGTCAAATAGGGATTTCTGTTCAATATGAAAAGTTGTATTAAAGGAGTTTGTAGCTCTATTGGAAGTTAATTGGATTTTGTCCTGGGATATTTTTTAATTTTTTTGTAGAAAATGTGACACTAATATACAGGGCCATCCCTCCCTACAGGAAGATCACGCAGATTGCGTGGGGCCTCACCTCGCGGAGGGAGCCTCATCTTGTGGAGGGAGCCTCAACTGAGCCGCAAATAAGGCGCGGCACAATTAGTGTGGCGCGGCACGGTTTCGCCGCTGCGAGGCTCCACTAGCACCCCAACCCCCCGTCGACGCTCGCGAAACAGAGGGCCTCATAATCTAAATTTGCGTGGGGCCTCAAATTGGCCAGGGACGGCCCTGCTAATATATTTTGGCGCTTTCTTTCGATTTTTTGTCACTATCACAAATGATACATGAAAGTTCATTTAAAGTTTTATATTTGGAGGGAAATTAACATAATCTGTGCATTTTAGGAAGACTGTGGTTTATTATTTTAGAAATGTTATCAATTTCTTTAATTCTTTATTTATTTATTCCTCATTGCAAACACACACACCAGATAATCCAGTGTGGTGTGTGGAGGGAATCGGATAAAACGGGACAGTCTCATTATCTAAACTCAAAGCAAAAGTATAGAGTTTCTATACACTATAAAAATGTTGTTACAATTGTATTTCCTTAACTTTAAAGGGCTTGTATTACTTTTCAACTATTCAGCTGTAGGATACTAAACACCAGCTTTTTTAATGAGCAGTATTAAAGTGGAATCTGTCTGTAACACCACAAGCTGTTAATCAGCACTAGCAGTTAGCTGTTCGCTTTTCAACCTTTAGTTAGTTTAGTTGCAATATATGAATAAGTCATTTGTTGTTATTTCGGTAAACAAATAAGAAACCCCTCATGAAGGTGTTCAACAAAAGGGACGCGTTTGTCTTTAGTTCGTTTGTAAAAAAAACAAGATGAAGTAAATTTGATTTTGTGGATTATACAAGAGAAAAAGAGAAGTGGTGAGAGAGTTTGCTCTTCATCATCAAGAGAAATTGTATCAAATAATATTGCATTAACACTTCTATGACGCCTATGTGTATAATTATCTTTAAAACACTTATAATATGCTTAAAGCACAGTTTAATTATAAGCCCTATTGAAAAGCACTATAATGAAATAACAACGTAAGCTATCATTATTGCCACTTGACATCTGTTTGCAATAGTGTGTAATTGTTCATATAGTTGCAGTACATTATAATCATTTAAAAATGCATTATAGAAATATACTATATGTAGCACATTCATATACTGTACCATCATTTAACTAACCCTGTTTATTATGCATTATAGAGGGGGGGGCTTGCAAAATAAGTCAGCGAGTGAGCAGCAATTATGATTGAAAACTGTAATTAAGCATTATTTATTGTATAGTGTCTTATAATTACACAGTTATTAAGGATTATTAAATGTATGTTAAATTAATTACAGGGCGTCATAAAGCAGTGAGTGAGTCAGAGAGGAGTCATCTGATCAGACTGAATCTCATTCTGTCAGAAATGCTGTTTCTCTGCTGAGGATATTTTTGGCTCTCCACAGAGATACACAGAGAAGAAGAGAGGAACAGAGTGACGGCTGTCAGAGGGGGAGAGAGAGAGGCTTTCAGAACTCCCCCCGGCAGGCAGTGTGTGAGATCTGGGGCCCCGTGGCCCTTTGGATGGCTCACATTGAATGGGTGCCCTGGCGAGGTGACCAGGCTCTTTGAGAGCAGGTTACGAGGGGAAGGGAATGCTTTTGCTCTGCGTTTGGCCCCCTGACCCACTGTCCAACGTCTGCCTTGGCTGCTTTGAAACCCAACATATTTATTTGCGTCGCTCTGAAGAGAGAGGGTGGAGCGGCTGTCAGAATAAAGTCATCGTCCTGCTGACAGCTTCATCTGCCGTTGAAGGGCAGCTATGACAGGCGCACAATGTCGCAGCGCCGGCCAGCCCTGGGCGAAGGACTGTCATCTGTGGACACGCTGGGAATCTCCCCTCCCTCCACTGTTCCCAAGCTCCCTTGATACGGCAGAATTATTTCCTTGGCCCTGTTCGAAATGTGTTTTATCTCAGTGTACAAGGATGTCGACAGGGTAACATGTGGGAACCTCCTTTGCTGGGATTCAGGGAGGCTTTTGTTGGTTTCATAATTAAGAAGGAGGGAAAATATCAAGCAGTAACGCATTCAAGGCATGCCTAAGTACATTTTGTTTATTTAAAACAAATGTTTTGTCTATTGCTGATAAATCAATGTACGCTGGGTGATATTGAGAGATTTTTCTGAGGATTTGATACCAGTTATAGCAAATCAATCTGTCACACAGGCCAAACAAAGTCTTATCTTGACATGACATTTAAATTAGCTGGTTTATTAATCTTGGTTGGCTGCACAACGAGGAACACCAGCCAATAAGTCACAGAAATATATAAAAAAACACTTCAATATCAGCTTCAGTTGAAAATCTGCACTGCTTTTCTTAATGTGCATCTTTAATCATTTTCATTTTGGTGGCAAAATAAGAGGTTTAAATTGCCTTTAACCTGTTAAGCCCTGAGCCTGTTTTCCAGGTCTCAGGCTCGAAAATGACATTCCCAGAACAAATGACCATAACTTCACTTCTAAAAGGGGTAAATTAATAATCTTTTTTCTCAAAGTAATGATAAACCTGTGAGTTGGATGTAGAAAGGTCAGAATCAATATAGAATTTTTTATTTTAAATTAAATTCAGATTGAACATAGTAAAACAAATTAAATGATTGTGTCCGTCCAAAAAAAAACCATTACTTATAGTGAAAACCACCCTTGAATGATGGGATAGTAGATTAAATATTTTGGAATCCAACTATAACATATAATAAGTACCCTGTATCAAGATTGATGCAAAACAAGTGAAATTTGACCTTTTTAGAGAGATTTAGTAAAAGAAACCACTTCTGGGGTCATTTGGTTGAATTTGACCTATCTCTGGCCCCCCTTGCTCGATTTTGATGATTGACACCTCTTTTTAACCATTCGAGCCAATATAATCAAGGGGAACTCCCACATACACACACACACGTTACCAAATAAGGAGTGAGAGTGACGCGTAGCCAAAACAGGAAGCTGTCATACACTCCGCAAGCTATCATTAGCAGCTAATATGAAAACTCAGTTTTTGACATAAAAATTGAATTATGGATTATCAATAATTTTTTCAAAGTGACAGACACATTGGATTAACCTTCAGCCGCGTTTTTCTCGTTTTAATGCCATTGAACATACATTTTGATCAGAATAACAAAAGGTGAGCATATCTCCATGTTTTGCTACCTAAAGCTACGTCGTGTGTTGTCTGTATTTGCTTCCCCTATCGCAAGTTCTGATCGCTCTGTGATGATACTTATATTTCTAGAATCTGTGAAATTTCAGCTTGCTAGCTAAGCTTGTTTGTGCAGATCTGATAAGTATATCGATCGATTTATACCTAGAGTTCTGTGCTAAGTGCGCTAGAATTTTTTCGCTCAGGGCTCATTTAGACGCTTCTTGTGAGACTTGTGTTTTGTTTCGGTAAAAATGGTTCACATCATCAGTTAGCTGGGTTTCTTCCCGTTAAGGGAGTATGACACATTAATAGTTTATTACATTTTAAGAAGCCCTGAGACACAGTTTCGTGAAAGAAAGCCTGTAGACCCCGCCGGCGGGGGCTATGGGGCTTTTAAGTGTTAGTAATTAATGTCTCTGATATCAGAAAGTACAGACTGTGATTTTTCTTAATCAACTGCATGGCATGAGGTATGACCTGACAGCACAGCGTCCTCCTCTACAGGTAATAGCCTGAGCGGTGCTGCGGGCAGGGCCGGTCCTTAGCACTGGCGTTATAGATGTTCGCCTAGGGCGCCAGATCTGTGGAGGCGCTGCGCTGGCAGCTCTGGGAGGGAAAAACAAATTTTTGACTGTTGGTGCTCATCCTAATTTTCGGCCTTGATGTAACAATATTCATAATTAAGTACATGTAACACCCTTTTCACCCCAGTTACACTTTTCATTTGCCCTGTACGATGGGCGCTGTAAGTGATGAAAGTGGGGGATGTTGGCTTATCAGGCGCCCGCAGCTCACAGCCAAAGTGCGAGTAAGCGTTGGAGGAGCGAGGGAGAGAGAGAGGGCGCACCACCCAGTACCGGCGCTGTTGTTATTATAATCTGGTGCTAGCTGCTCTAACGGATATAAGAAGAAGATGAGTCCTGTCCAGTCAGACTGAGAGGCTGATAACTACAGCTCAGTGAGGTAAAGGACTCTCAGTGTTTAGATAGTTCACTTTATTCTAAGTTATCTCAGTGGGTCTCAAACGTTTTGATCACAATTTATGTAAACAAATATTTCCAAGGCACTCCTTTATGATTATTAGGATAAATAAAAACAGGTTTGAAATCATTTCAATGTAGGCCTATACTATAGGACAGTAAACCAAAAATATTGTTTAAAACTGGAGAGATAAAAAAATATGCATAAATAAATAAATGTTAACTAGGTAAAATAAGATATGAATGAACAACAAAAATAAAAATAAGTTACATGTATTTGTTATTGGCTATGGTAGGTTATTGGTTATGTTCACATATTATTTGGTTATTAAAATGTAAACCGATCTTTTTCATATGGGTTTAAAGTTGTACCCCCTAGATCTAGTCTCTAGTAATTCTGCTCAAAGTGCACCAGATTGAAGCATTTTACTTTAAAATGGTCAAACATTTCTTCCCTGGGGGGCATACCCCCAGACCCCCCAGAGGATGTGACGTCCATTCCCCAATTCAAACATGTTCATACAATACTGAATACCAGGCGCGTCGCCTGGCCTTTAGCCCTGGACAATTCTCCCTCAATAATATAATACATTAACCGTGCTTTACCTGAACCTCATCATGACACTAGAGAGGATGGCAGGATTGTAATTTCCCGTGTTCAGTGAATGCAACAGAGGCAAGACACCAGACCAATCACCAGAGTTGAAATAAACGTGTCTTATTGGCTGACAGGTACCTATCCTGTGACAATGTTTAAACTGTCAGTCGGACTCTGAGTTTTTGAAGATGGACATAAGAAATTTTTTTCTTAAAAAAGACGACAATTCTCAAGTGGTGGCTCACACGACAACCCCAGAGCCACCACTTGCGCCAGGTAAACAAGGTATGTAAATGTCAGAAAACTTCCAAGTTATGCGAACATGTAAGCAAAGCATAAATTACAGCTACGTTGACATTACTTTGAATCGCGCGGGTAAGCTAAACCGTTAGCATGTACTATAGCTAGCCAGAGATGTTAAATTAACACTTTGTCATACAATATAAATGTTATGTTTTTTAGCGTTACCTGGTGATTTCAAAGAAAGCTCTGTGGAAAATGTTGACTTACTGTCAGTGTTCGACATGAAGCTAGAAGCTACCTTACATTACACAGTCACAGGGGAGTGATTTGTAAAATATCCATAAAGAAAAAGAAAATCTGTTGACAGTTCTGTTTCATATGGGTGTTGAGAGATGTATCCATATCTCTTAATTTTGCTCTCAAAGTGCACCAGATTGATGCTTTTAACTTCAATATTTAAAAAAAATCTTCCCGGGGGGATATTCCCCCGGACCCCCCTAGAGGAGGTTAGGTCTGCCCCCCACTTATAAAAAATAGCACTTTACCCCTGCTTACAGCTACATGCCGTGAGCTGAATATCGAGCCTTCATTGGAACAATCGCAGGTGTACTGTGTATGTGCGTGTGGGGAGTGTTGCAGTAGAAATCTCCACTGTAGTGCCCGGTACCTTAATGTACCTTAATGAACTGTGGGCTAAGCCCTGAATGTTTCCAGGTCCAGGAAACGCCCCTGGTCAATACATTTGAAGCCTTTTTGATGTGCATTACCTAGGCCTATGTCAATAAGTTTCTGTTTTTGTAGTGTATTTGTCTTTTGTAGAGATTTTTCATTTATATTCTATTGTGTATTCCTTGGATACTCTATTGATCTTTATCTTTTCTACTGTACGATTCTCTCGGGGGGGGCAGTTAAAATCTTGCCTAGGGCAGCAAATTGTCTAGAGCCGGCCCTTGCTGCGGAGGTGCAGCAGCGGTGCATCGACCAGCTGGCATTGTGCTAATGTGCACGGGGCACCCGGCATCCTCTCCTATCAATAAGTCATTATCTGAGCCGTGCCACTGATGGGCATCCTGCAGGCCTCTCTGCTGCTCAGACAAAGAGGGTGAGGAGAATGTTGGAATGCTGCCCATGTATGAGGTGTTAATCATGCCACAGAACAGCACCGCACCATAAACGGCTCAATTTAGGTCCCCTAAAGATTTTGCCCCAGATTTAGATTTTTTTGACTGCATGTCCTCTCAGTGGAGGTTGTTGGGTTTGAACGGGGACATGACTCATTGTGTCCCTGGATATTATTCAGCCAGAGGAAAACATCCTTCAGTTTTTTTCTTATAATTTCTTATTCAACCGAGTGTTGGTGCAATTTTCTGTAATAACATGTTTTCAAACTCAGTAATTAAATGAATACTAAAATATTTTCTGATTATTAATTCATAAATTCACAAGAACATTTTTTTTTAGGAACCACATTCATTTTCAAGCTCCAAATGTTTTAAATATATATTTATTACTTTTGCTTAAAATGATAGCTTCATCTTTATGGCAACATTTGTGAAATTACTTTTGTTAATTCTTTCTTATTTGTTTCTGAATACTACTCCCTTAAGGGGATTAACACGACCATGTTATGGAATGCACATTAACTGATGTTATCTGCTATTTATTACATTTATATAAATGTATATAGAAGCAGAATATATCATAGGACTTTCTTCCTATATCGTTCTCTGGGCCCCATTTTTTTCTTTTCTAGTCTATGTAATACACCCATGACTTTTGAAGGGTTATCCAACACCAAAACCCTTCAGAGTAGTTAATAATAATATGAGACAGGATTTTACAACTCTTGGGAAAGCTGCAATTGTTTTATCTTCCATCTCTATGACCAGGAAATAAACTGGTTAATCACCTTGATCGAGTTACAGAGTTATCAAGCAGGACAAGGATCTGTATGTCTTAGATTGGCCAATGCAGCTTGTTGGCCAATCTAAGACAAGGTTAACTTCTGTGCAGGAAACCCGTTTTGTCAACTTTTCATCTTACAATATCATACGAAAAGTGACAATTTTGTTTATTATTTTATCAACAAAAATATCTGAGAAAGTCCAACATTTCCCTGTAGGAACAAAATCAGTTAGGTAGGGTTGGGGTGGGGTTTGGTTTAAGGTAAGGGTTAACTGAAACATATTACTTGGATAGGTGTCAGGAAAGATTGTGGTTTAGATTTAAATAACTACGGAAGTGGTGTTACTTTAGTACGGATGTTACTTTATAAACAAGTCAGTTGTTCTTAGGGAAACAAAACTACTTGGTTAGGTTTAGGTAAAGATTGTGGTTTGGGTTGAAATAAGTGTTGTTACTTAAGTACGGAAGTTATCCAAGATTGAGTCAGATTGACTTTCAAGTGAGAAATGATCTACCGTCTCCTGAGTCCCGCATTATTTGGAACTACTCATTCACCCCAACCTCCTTCCCACAGACTTCTTCGCCCTTTATACCGGTCACCAGTCATTGTTCAGAATCACATGAGTTTGATTTCACAGTTTCCCGTTAAATTAATCATGTAGATTACAATTATTTTCATAGCCATAATTACCAAAAGTTTATGAGAACAGGTATTGTTGACTGTGTCCTCTGCTTTGCTGTACTTATGCGTTAGAGTCATCAAAAATAAATATGGAACTCTTATACTGACACAGGCTTAATCGAGAAATACCATATACATTAATGTTTCTTTACTCCACAAGCTGTTTCAAAACTTTAAATATAAATTAAGAATAGAGACAATAGTAAAACACTATCCAACTTCTCTTTCTTTGTGGCATTAAACACCCCCCCAAACACCCGACAGTACCACCACAAAATCTCTAAGCACCATCTCCACCATCAGCTCAAATTACCGTGAACAATAACAGAAGAAAGCTAGTTAATGGTGAACATAATTGGCCCAGACAAAAGGCCAAACACAGCGAATCACACTTTCCAGCAGGAGCGAGCAGAAGGCGACGTCTGGGCTGCAGCCAGCGAGCGGGGAGAGATATTTCACTGCAGATATCCATCTACCACCTGAATCACATTTCATTACTGGGTCAGCCACTGAACCGAGAGGCGGACTCTTTCACAGCCGGATACACAACAAGGCACTGTGAGAGAAGGACAGTGTTTGTCGTGTGCTGTTCAACAACTAATGATTACTATTCAGATATAGATTGTAAGCAAATCAGAAACGCTCTACAAGAAAGCCTTATTATTATGACATTATTTCCGCTTATTTAAAAGGATTTCCTGTCCCCACCGGTGTGTGCACTGGTGTTTGTCATTAGGTGCATTACATTACTGTTGTTGCCTGTTGGAGATGTTAAATGAGGTGGACAAGGCTTAAATCCTCCACAGCGTTGATAACTGGCTCACCACTCTCTCCCCGTCTAACACACTGCTGCGAGGAGGAGGGTTAACTATCAGCCATAATGTGTAACTGAAGATCAGCTTCCCCCTCCGGCTTCCCTCTTCCCCCCCCCCCCCCATGCCTGCTTCCCTCCCTCCCCTCCCAGCATACCCTGATGCTGTTGTTAGGGTGGTCTCAACTTCTGCTGTCACCAAGCCGCCGGTCTTTGAGACATCCCGCTCCCTCCCCTGTTTTTTTTTCTTCTCTTAGGCGTCACAAGATTACTGAAGCAGTGCTGACATCTCTATCAGCCTGACCTAACACTCTGCCCTTTTCCTCCCTCCCTCCCTCGTCTTACACTCCAGGATCCATCACACTCTGGCCTGAGCCGCTCACTCCTACACATACAAAAAAAGAAGAAAAGGGAATAACAAAAACATAGAAAATACAGAAGGAACAGTACCTCTACGTTTTTCTTCTCCGGCAGGCAGCACATGAAATAAACACTTTGCAGCCTCCAGCACTTAAAAGTAATTTAGATAAGAATGATCTCTTTCTCAACGCGGAGACAATCCCATGAAGTATTTCTGGTAAAGCTATGATGTGTATTAATCTAAACAGGGATATTTGACTGCTCATTCCTACCAATCATCCATTTGTGTTGTCCGTTGCACTGTACAATATAATGGAAATATCCTTGGAGAACAATTCCACAGAATATATTTTAGATAGTGTGTTTTAATCTATGGTAGCAGCATCGGTCTGCCGGTCAAACTGTAATATCGCAACAAAGATTGGATGGATGTCATGACTTTTTTCATGATTTTGTCAAAAAACATATGGTCCCCAAAAGATTAATCCAACCAATTTTGCTGATCCGCTGTCTTTTTTCCTGTGGGATTATCGCCACCGTGAGGTTAATATTTCTGGTTTTGTGTCAAATGTCGCAACAACTATACGATGGCTTATCATGCAATTTGGATGACACATTCATGCCCCATTCAGGATAAATTCGTTTGCTGATCCTCAAACGTTTCATCTTTTGCCATAATCAGCTTTGGTGCTAACTGTTAGCATGCTAAGTCAAATGGTTAACAGGGTGTTAGTGTTACACCTTCTAATCATCAGAATGTTATTGTTAGCACGTTAGCATGCTTTATTTAGCCCAGAACTTTAACATCTGTAATTCTTGTAAAAAAAAAAGACCTGACTATTTATCGTCCTAAAAATGCAATATTAATTAAATAACTGTGTAATAATAATTCAATAACAATTCATGGTATTTATTTTAGCGCTTTTCCAAGTACAATTAACATTATTTCCAATAACATTATATTAATCCATTCATATGAACTAAAGAAGTTCAGGAAAAATAGTTTTCATTAAGGTCTGAGAGAGTATTCAATCCAATTTCATACAAGAAAATAGGATTATAATATAGATAGAATAACAGTCAAAGCATAACTGTTTCTAAGGTCTGCAGGCATTATACATTTTCCGCCGTATGAGGTTGCAAGGACAGAAGGAATTGTGAGAATGTCTTTATGGAGTTTCACCCGCAATGAAATATGGCTTACTTTTAGACCACCAGTGTGACAAAGTGAAATCGATATAGGGATGAATGTAAAAATAGTTTACAAAGCAGATTTTCTGCTCAGTGTAGAGATGTGTAGGAAAATCCAAAAGCATGCCTCTTAATTTCATGCAGAGGATGAAAGGCCATTTAGCCTTTATTGGCTATTATTTTACAAGGTTAAACAAATGCTTTATTCAATGCGTTGAACAAATGATATGCTGCCTTCTGAAAGTCTATAATAACGTAATAGGACAACCACACAGTCCATATCAATGTATGCCTCACAATGGCTTCAAAAGCATTACACATTGTGCTGTGAAAGTGCTTAAAATATAATAATAACAGGTAAATAATTACATGATATGATGCAGAGGTGTGGACCCGAGTCATGTCATGTGAAAGTAATAGGTCAAAAATGTTGTGAGCTTAGAGTCGACTCAACACAAAAAAGAATTTCCCCCTAGGGGAATTAATAAAGGTTCATTCTTCTTAAGTAAAAAAAGACTTTCAACCCAACTTGGACCTTAACACCAATGGCTCGGGCCTTTACTTGGACTTGAGCCTTTTGACTTGAAAATACCCTCTACCAAGCCCAATGAGAAAAATTGCATTAGAAACATGTTCCACGAATAAATGAATTTCCCTTTATTGCGTGAATCAACTGACATTATAGCTTTTAATTATTATTTTTTTTATTCCCAGCAGAGATGCAAGTTGTTTGATGCGACAGCATACATTGAAGTTGCAGAAAAGAGCGATAAAGAAACTAACATTTACTGAATGCTAGTTGGAAGCCAATGACACCGAAGATAATTTCATTTAAAAAGGAATTGCAGGGTACAAAACCTGACACTTCATAACTTTTTTAGGACTCAAAAATGAAAGACTTTGAATGGGTCAGTCTCGACTAAGGACTTTACTTGGAATAACTTAACTAATCAGTCTTGACTTGAGAACTAACTTTGGACAATTCGGTCTTGACTTGGGACTGGTCAGTCTTGACCTCAGACTTGTCAGTTTTGCCTTGAGAATTGACTTGGGATTTCACATGGGATTAGTCAGTCTTGATTTTGGACTAATCAATCTTGACTTGGCACAACTTGACTTGGGAATAGTCAGTCTTGACTTGGGACTTGAATTGGGAATATTAAATCTTGAATTTGGATTTACAAAACAATTACATCCCTACTCTGAAATGAACATTAGTGGATTCAGTATATTTACATTTACTGCGACAGCATGTACACCATCACTATGGGAACCATCAGAGAGACTCCTGCCTTGTTTAATATTGAACGGATTCTTGCCAAACACAAGGTCTGCATTTCTAACGTCTGTTTACGCGATATGTAGAGTCTTGTCTCTCATGTTTCTTGCATTGTCCTGCATCTAGTATGTAAGCGTGTTCGGACTCATTATTAGTGGTCAGTACGCTCTGCTCTGGATTAAGATAAACAAATGCCTGTAATTGTATTGTTCCTGCGGAATGAGGCAATTTTAATTCTGGTCAATCACACATATGACCAGTCTCTCCTTTCATAAGTTATATTGAATTTCCCCGGCTGAATGGTGTCTTTGCTCGCCGCCCGCATTCATCCAATAACCCCCCCCCCAGTGTTAGCTTTTGAGATTTGTGAGGGGAATGATTTTCATCTGCAAACAAACTGCTGCTCTTGATAGGATTCCTCAGTCGGCCCGGCCTGAGTTTTGTTATTAAGCAACCTAAAATGACACAGTCTGCGGGGGGGGCCTGCCAGTGGAAAGATGCTGTCCATTAGCTGTCAACAATGACCACTGGGTCTACCCTCCCATGGGACTGGCAAGCAAGGCATCGTCTCATCCTGAGTCTGGCTGAGAGATCACACAGGCTCCATTGTCTCAAGCAGCCTTGGGTTTTATTGTAGCAGCGCCTCTGGGAAAGGACGAGCCTTCACGTCTGTGGTCTGTAAAAAGAATGGGCTTTCTCCAGGCTAAGGCCATGAAAACTGTAAGGGATGAATCTAGAGGAACACAGAGAGGCTACGGAGTAGATTTGGAATAGGGGCACCCCTCCTTAGACGAGCTCGGAGTCCCCATCCAGACCTCCCTCTCCCTCTCCCAGTGCTGACCTCCCTTCTCCACCTCTGTTTAATAATGCCTGGGCCTTGGTCATTATTTTGGGCAGATGGAGACGGGGGCAGGCAGTGAAAGGAGCTGGTGTCACTCCTGAGGAGAGGATGGTAGGGATGACAGAGAAGAAAAAGCGAATCAGAGAAAAGATCAAAAGCAGAAGCTCGCCTTTCACTTGCCTGAAAGCGCTAAAGAGGATAAGGAACGATCGGGCCCGGGGTCTCCTGTCCTCTCTGGCAATTAGACTCAGCTGATGGAGAGAAAGGCGTGAATGGCAGGGTTCAAGGCCCTCTCTAGGACTCACACAACGGGAAGGAGTTTTTTCCCCGACGCCTCCTTTATCTTCCTCTCCTTTCAGAGTGTCAGAAATGCAGCTGAAATATCTCTCCAAAAAGACAGCACAATCCCCAATGCCAAACCTTAATCACGGTGGCTGATGAGATTGAGAAGGAGGGGGGCTGTTTGAGAGAAAACACACATTCTTTTCACAATTCATCTTTACACTTTATATGAGGCCAGGATTCAAGGGAGGTGTAGTCGGTTTATATGCGATCATTAAATTGAACAAAGTAAAGTCCATATTTTTTTATGAGACTAGGGGAGATATCGTGTCCTGGGTATAAGTTCCAATAAACAGCTATATCTCATTAAGTTTTAAAATGTGTCACAGAACATAGCAGGGCTGAACGAAATCAAAACTGTTTATATGCTTAGCATATTAATATTTAAATAAAGATAACATGAAGAAAGGTAGATTAAAAGATGCTTAAGTTGAATCAAACTAATTTAATGAAAAGGCATAATAATTAGTTTGCATACATCATTAAACAGATGTTACTGGCGTTCCCCGAGGGGGGGGGGGGGGGGGCAGCCATGATGATTTTGTACAATAGAACCGACTGTTTCATGCAATTTAGTATTCATTTTTTCTGACTAGAGAGCTGTCTTGGGCACGGCCGCAGCAACATGTCCCACAGGAACCTATTAACATCTTCTACATATGCAAGAGTTTCAATAGGCCGTCTATCATCCTCACAGAGGGACACGCAGCTTTTTCTACAACTTTAACAGCTTGTCATAAAAAGCGCACCGGGTATTTCAATCACGCAGGTCATGAAAGAACGAAGGGACAGTATTTGGGTCACACACATTTAATTTGAACATATACACTTTGGTAAAGCTGGCTTAAAAGCCATGTCTAATCCACATAAATATAAAACCACCTGAGCAAAGTGTAGCTAAGGATGTGGCACACAAAAAAGATCAAAATAGATGTCTTTGGGGGATTAATCCCCGCTTAAAAAGCAGGTTTGTCTGTGGAGTCCTCCCTTCAGAGGTTTGTTCAGGCCTAGCAGTGTAGACCAGAGGTCGCGTTAACCGAATATTTTCCGTCTATGACAGATTTTTTTTTAACAATGACGGAAATGATGGAAAATAGAAATGATACCGTTTCCAAACCTAACTTTGCCGTACAAATCATTGAAATGTCTGTGAGTTTTGGCTTTACGCTGTGCGCGCTCCCGCGAGGTGCAGTGGACATGCATAACACGGCGCTAACAGTTCACGAGCGTGCTCTTCCCCCCCTCGTCAGAGTTGTGTAAAGGCCGACGGGTAATATTGGATTTTGACGGATGTTACGATCCTCTCTGTCAAAATTACGGACAGCGAAAAAGTCTAGAGCAACCTCTGGTGTAGACACCAACCCATAATCCTCCTGCAGACACACCTGTAGAGGAGAGTATAAAGACCCTGGACTGAACTGAGTCAAACATCAAGCTTCAAGGAGTCTCTCCACAGCAGCTCCACAGCCTCCAGACCGACCCTGAAGATGACTCCCTCTGCCAGCCTGCTGCTGCTGCTCCTGCTCGGCCTCTCTCAGGCACTTCCTCTCCAGGAGGAAGGAATCGAAGAAGAAGAAGAAGACGAAGTAGACGAAGACGACACTGTCGACATCACCACCAGGATTTTGACCTCCAACAACGCCACAGATGAGATCCTGCTGGAAGGAGACCTGCTGGCTCCCAAAACCAGAAACGCCATGAAGATCTGGTCCCAGAGCTGCCTGTGGAAGAAAGGCTCCAGAGGCTTAGTGACGATCCCCTTCACCACGAGCAGTCAATTCACCAGCATGGAGAGACAGAAGATCACCAACGCTATGAATGCCTTCCACAGCAAGACCTGCCTCCGCTTCGTCCCCCGTCGGAACCAGTATGACTACATCAGCATTGAGAACAAGGGCGGATGTTACTCCTCTCTGGGCAGGACAGGAGGCAGACAGGTGCCCTCTCTCAACAGGCGGGGCTGCGTCTACGACGGCACCTTCCAGCACAAGATCAACCACGCTCTGGGCTTCCAGCACGAACAGACCAGGAGCGACCGCGACTCATACGTCAGGATCAACTGGCAGAACATCAACCCGCAGAATGCCTACAACTTCAAAAGGCACGACACCAACAACCTGAACACCCCCTCCGAATACACCTCCATCATCAACCCAGTCTTACGGCATTTCTAAATTGTTATTAATTACGTTGCTTTGAAAATCGTTCTGTGTGACACGAAAAAAATGGCGAAATCGTGTTGGTGAACACACGAATCAATAGTGGTTTTCCTCCACTAAATAAGAGATAGCTAAGATAAGATAACTTCAACAAGATGCCTGTGTGCTTAGTACCAGGTTGTTATCATACCAGCAATGGGTCAAAGTCGTGTCATTTGTACGCAGACTAAAGAGAGTGGGCTGGTTTTACGACACATTTTATTTTTTTTGACTTGCAAAATTATCTTTTAAATTGTGTAATGTGTAATTCGTGGCACAATTCAAACGGGATCGAAAGATAATCTTTCTCTCTCCATTGACTTCAATACATAATTTTTCCGAAATAAGATCCCATGGAGGTCCACCGGAAGGGGAGGGACTTTTGACTGACTGCATGAAGAATATCGCAGGAAAAGACGACAGAACAGCTAAAAAAGACATCTCACACCGTGTCAGATTTTGGTTATTTTGGGGAGGTCGAGATAAATCATATTGTTTGGTGGATGCAGTTTGAACCAGAGTAGCAGCATGGAGGTCGGATCGTCTCCAAAATAAATAAATAAGTGGTCCGAAAGGTTAATGACAAAAAAAATACACATAGCCTATAACTTCCTCAGGCAGTGTGTTTGTGCTGGGGACAGGAGACCCCCCCTTGATGAGAAACTGTAAGAAATGATCGGGGAATCCCTCCGGAGTGGAGTCATGACGACTGGATCTGAATAATTGTTTTGTATTTGGTGGTTTGTGTTCCAGCTGTCGATCAGCAACTATATAAATTATAAACATAATCCACCAGCAACTAATACAACTAATGTGTTGTGTTATATTAGCTGTTGTAGAGCCGATGAAAGGGAGTCAGAGGCGGTGTGTTCAGTATGGAACTCCACACTTTATTTTCCATTTAGCATGAAGACAAGGTAAGCACTTCTGCACTGCATGTCAAGCTAGCATGACAACCTACACACGGTACCTTCACTAACTGGTCTGTGTTGCAACACAATAATACCACGGTGAATTATGTCCCATAATGTGCCCCCACACTGTATAATTTACCACATATGGTGTTCTTAGTTTCCATACCTCCTGTGTTTTACGAGCGACTTATCAAGTATTGGCGAACGGCATAAAACATGATTAAACATGATAGTATATAAAACCCAACCCGGTATCACGGCAAGACGTGAACATGTGACGATTTACCATACTGGGAGACGTGAAGATGTCACGATTTCGTCCCTTCAAACGTGACAGTTACACGGTATTGTTAACCCATGTTAACCAGTGGAGAAATACCCGGAAATGCCAAGCAAATGCTACCCCGACGGTCGGTTGTTATTGTCAATATTAATATAATAATGATTTATTTATTAATAGTCACACTCGATTACGCCGATTTTCTTGTTGCCCCAGCTGGTCGACACCTCTTTTAGCAGAAACAAAGGTTACATTAATGTATTAAATCGATGTTAATCCATGTGTGTGGATGTGGAATTAACGGACGTGACGTTGTGCGATTGCGTTGCCAGGCAACAGCTTTGGTTCATGTTAATTTACAAACTCTTCAACTACAACCGTAGTTATATGTCAAAACATGTTAGAAGGCCTCACGAAATACTTTAATGTAAATTTAAATGTGAAGGAATGTGTGTATAACAAAATACATCCGTCATAAACTAAACCGGAAACAGACGTAGGCAAGATCCTCAGCTCGATGATTGGATGGTTTATCCGCAATGCACGCTGGGATTTGGTGCTTATGCGATGTGAAATCCGAAAACATTTTTTAAAAATAAAATAATACTTTATTCCGAGTGTGCTTGCTTTTCTCTTTGAAAGTCATCACATAACGGCATTGTAATACACGGTCCGGCTGCATTAAATATTACATCTGCCGTAGTTCTCTAGTAATAAAGCGGGAGGATGTAAATGGTGAAAAGCAGGGGACCAAGCACGGAGCCTTGGGGGACACCATGGTTGACTGGGGCCGGGGGGAGGATGAGCCGCTGATGCTAACAAACTGAGACCTGTTTGAGAGATAGGACTGAAACCATGACAGAGCTGTGCCAGTGATGCCAAGGTTGTCGGAGAGGCATTTCAGGAGGACTGTATGAGAAACGGTGTCAAAGGCCGCAGAGAAGTCGAGGAGGATGAGAATACTGATTTGTCCGGAGTCATCAGCCAGAAGGAGGTCATTAGTGATCTTGAGGAGGGCGGTCTCTGTGCTGTGATGTGCTCTGTAGGCTGACTGTAGGGGTTCGTAGAGCTCATGGTTGGACAGATGTTGATGAAGCTGGGCGGCGACTGCTCTTTCCAAGGTTTTACTAACGAAAGGAAGGTTGGAGATCGGTCGGTAGTTGTTCAGCTCCTCAGGGTCCAGACCAGGCTTCTTGAGGATGGGAGTGATGGAGGCGGTTTTGAAGCAGGAGGGAACTATTCCAGATGACAGAGAGGAGTTGATGATGTCTGTTATGATGGGGCAGAGGGTGGGAAGGCAGGCCTTGACCAGCACCGTGGGCATGGGGTCAAGGGAGCAGGTGGAGGCCTTAGCATTGGTCACCAGCTTCGAGACCAGTGGAACATCCACTGGGGAGAAGGAGGAGAGAGAGCATTGGGGATTGAGGGGTTGAGCTGGGAGTGTGCATTTCTGTGTCAGGGGCCAGTGCAGAGAGGGGGAGGGGGCGGGCACCAGGAGTTGTTGATGAATGGAGATCACCTTAGCCTGAAAAAAGTTGAGGAATTTGGAGCAGAGGTCAGGAGCTTCAGCAGTGTACGTGGCAGGGAGGGGGCGGAGTAGTCGGTTGATAGTGGAGAACAAGGATCTGGGGTGATTTTGTTGTGAGGTGATGAGGGAGGAGTAGTAGGCGGTCTTGGTCTTGGAGAGAGCCTCCTTGTAGGACCTCACATGGTCCATGGTGAGGCCAGTTCGTCTGGAAAGCCGCTCCAGCCGATGGCCAGTTTGCTTCATTGTGCGAAGATCAGAGGTGAACCATGGTGCC